>OX244032.2:42447304-42739056 GCA_945859785.2 Tridacna gigas | reverse complement strand
AAATTTCTGAAATTAGAAAGAAAAAAAAATCTCCCCGACCCCGGGAGTGTTGCAGAACACCCCCACCCCGACATACACACACGCACAAAAAGAAATGCAAAAACAAGTAGCATGAACATGAATTACAATCATAGCGCTTGTGGTTCGAACCCAACTCATCAGAGCTTACACTTTGTTTTTTCTGAATTAGAAAGTTGCTTATCAATCCTGACTTACTTAATCCATGGGCTGCATATCATAGGCAGACTTGTAGCACAACATAACTCTACATTTCTTAAAATGCAAAAGAAAGAGCTTAAGGCCCTATATCCCTTCCTTTACTGATGACCCATAAAGTGAACATTATTTCTGACCAGTTCTGTGATACAACAGTGAGCCACAACAGTACTAGCTTGACCACCTTGGGCATGCCATCATTTTTATAGCTGTAAGATTTACCCATGCTAAGTTTTTTGTATTGATTTTAACATCCCTCATCAGAAAAAAATGATTACTTATTCTTAGAGACTAAACTCAGTTTCAGACCAAAGAAACTTAAGACACAAAAAAGCATGGAACATCCAAAATGGATCTCCCGCATGGATGTTAAAGTGAATCCAATCATGAAACTGACCAGGAAGTATTCATCAAAGAACCCACACCACACTTTTTGTGTAAACACTCTGTAGTAGAAGAAATCATTGAAAAAGGGAAAGCTTGTCCACAAAGTTTCCCTTGATTAAGTCCTTGCTTTAACCTATGCATATAAGCATCTTCCTATAGTCACATAATGGAGAGAGCATAAAAATGAGGAAAATGTATAAAAAATCTTCACCTGTAGACTGTTTACCCTCTTCCTTGGTAGGTCTCTGTTGTTGGTACTCTGTTCATCCTCTTCCTTGGTAGGTCTATGTTGTTGGTAGTCTGTTAACACTCTTCCGTGGTAGGTCTCTGTTGCTTCCTTGGTAGGTCTATGTTGTTAGTAGTCTGTTTACCCTATTACTCGGTAGGTCTCTGTTGTTGGTAGTCTGTTTACACTCTTCCTTGGTAGGTCTCTGTTGTTTGTAGTCTGTTAACACTCTTCCTTGGTAGGTCTCTGTTGCTTCCTTGGTAGGCCTGTATTGTTGGTAGTCTGTTTACCCTCTTCCTCGGTAGGTCTCTGTTATTGGTAGTCTGTTAACACTCTTCATTGGTAGGTCTCTGTTGCTTCCTTGGTAGGTCTATGTTGTTTGTAGTCTGTTTGCCCTCTTCCTTGGTAGGTCTCTGTTGTTGGTAGTCTGCTTATCCTCTTTGTTGGTAGGTCTCTGTTGTTGGTAGTCTTTTTACCCTCTTCCTCCGTAGACCTCTGTTGTTGGTATTCTGTTTATCCTCTTCCTTGGTAGGTCTATGTTGTTGGTAGTCTGTTTACACTCTTCCTTGATAGGTCTCTGTTGTTGGTAGTCTGTTTACAGCCTTCCTTGGTAGGTCTCTGTTGTTGGTACTCTGTTTTCCCTCTTCTTCGGTAGGTCTCTGTCTCTGTCTGAAATTTCTGAAATTAGAAAGAAAAAAAAATCTCCCCGACCCCGGGAGTGTTGCAGAACACCCCCACCCCAACATACAAACACGCACAACGAAGAAATGCAAAAACAAGTAGCATGAACATGAATCACAATCATAGCGCTTGTGGTTCGAACCCAACTCATCAGAGCTTACACTTTGTTTTTTCTGAATTAGAAAGTTGCTTATCAATCCTGACTTACTTAATCCATGGGCTGCATATCATAGGCAGACTTGTAGCACAACATAACTCTACATTTCTTAAAATGCAAAAGAAAGAGCTTAAGGCCCTATATCCCTTCCTTTACTGATGACCCATCAAGCGAACATTATTTCTGACCAGTTCTGTGATACAACAGTGAGCCACAACAGTACTAGCTTGACCACCTTGGGCATGCAATCATTTTTATAGCTGTAAGATTTACCCATGCTAAGTTTTTTGTATTGATTTTAACATCCCTCATCAGAAAAAAATGATTACTTATTCTTAGAGACTAAACTCAGTTTCAGACCAAAGAAACTTAAGACACAAAAAAGCATGGAACATCCAAAATGGATCTCCCGCATGGATGTTAAAGTGAATCCAATCATGAAACTGACCAGGAAGTATTCATCAAAGAACCCACACCACACTTTTTGTGTAAACACTCTGTAGTAGAAGAAATCATTGAAAAAGGGAAAGCTTGTCCACAAAGTTTCCCTTGATTAAGTCCTTGCTTTAACCTATGCATATAAGCATCTTCCTATAGTCACATAATGGAGAGAGCATAAAAATGAGGAAAATGTATAAAAAATCTTCACCTGTAGACTGTTTACCCTCTTCCTTGGTAGGTCTCTGTTGTTGGTACTCTGTTCATCCTCTTCCTTGGTAGGTCTATGTTGTTGGTAGTCTGTTAACACTCTTCCGTGGTAGGTCTCTGTTGCTTCCTTGGTAGGTCTATGTTGTTAGTAGTCTGTTTACCCTATTTCTCGGTAGGTCTCTGTTGTTGGTAGTCTGTTTACACTCTTCCTTGGTAGGTCTCTGTTGTTTGTAGTCTGTTAACACTCTTCCTTGGTAGGTCTCTGTTGCTTCCTTGGTAGGCCTGTATTGTTGGTAGTCTGTTTACCCTCTTCCTCGGTAGGTCTCTGTTATTGGTAGTCTGTTAACACTCTTCATTGGTAGGTCTCTGTTGCTTCCTTGGTAGGTCTATGTTGTTTGTAGTCTGTTTACCCTCTTCCTTGGTAGGTCTCTGTTGTTGGTAGTCTGCTTATCCTCTTTGTTGGTAGGTCTCTGTTGTTGGTAGTCTTTTTACCCTCTTCCTCCGTAGACCTCTGTTGTTGGTATTCTCTTTATCCTCTTCCTTGGTAGGTCTATGTTGTTGGTAGTCTGTTTACACTCTTCCTTGATAGGTCTCTGTTGTTGGTAGTCTGTTTAACCTCTTGCTTGGCAGGTCTCTGTTGTTGGTAGTCTGTTTACCCTCTTCCTCGGTAGGTCTCCGTTTTTTTGTAGTCTGTCTACCCTCTTCCTTGGTAGGTCTCTGTTGTTGGTAGTCTTTTTACCCTCTTCCTCAGTAGGTAACTGTTGTTGGTACTCTGTTTATCCTCTTCCTTGGTAGGTCTATGTTGTTGGTAGTCTGTTTACACTCTTCCTCGGTAGGTCTCTGTTTTTGGTAGACTGTTTAACCTCTTCCTTGGTAGGTCTCTTTGGTTGGTAGTCTGTTTACAGCCTTCCTTGGTAGGTCTCTGTTGTTGGTAGTCTGTTTAACCTCTTCCTTGGTAGATCTCTGTTCTTGGTAGTCTGTTTACCCTCTTCCTCGGTAGGTCTCCGTTTTTTTGTAGTCTGTCTACCCTCTTCCTTGGTAGGTCTCTGTTGTTGGTAGTCTTTTTACCCTCTTCCTCAGTAGGTAACTGTTGTTGGTACTCTGTTTATCCTATTCCTTGGTAGGTCTATGTTGTTGGTAGTCTGTTTACACTCTTTCTCGGTAGGTCTCTGTTTTTGGTAGACTATTTAACCTCTTCCTTGGTAGGTCTCTTTGGTTGGTAGTCTGTTTACAGCCTTCCTTGGTAGGTCTCTGTTGTTGGTACTCTGTTTTCCCTCTTCTTCGGTAGGTCTCTGTCTCTGTCTGAAATTTCTGAAATTAGAAAGAAAAAAAAATCTCCCCGACCCCGGGAGTGTTGCAGAACACCCCCACCCCGACATACAAACACGCACAACAAAGAAATGCAAAAACAAGTAGCATGAACATGAATTACAATCATAGCGCTTGTGGTTCGAACCCAACTCATCAGAGCTTACACTTTGTTTTTTCTGAATTAGAAAGTTGCTTATCAATCCTGACTTACTTAATCCATGGGCTGCATATCATAGGCAGACTTGTAGCACAACATAACTCTACATTTCTTAAAATGCAAAAGAAAGAGCTTAAGGCCCTATATCCCTTCCTTTACTGATGACCCATAAAGCGAACATTATTTCTGACCAGTTCTGTGATACAACAGTGAGCCACAACATTACTAGCTTGACCACCTTGGGCATGCAATCATTTTTATAGCTGTAAGATTTACCCATGCTAAGTTTTTTGTATTGATTTTAACATCCCTCATCAGAAAAAAATGATTACTTATTCTTAGAGACTAAACTCAGTTTCAGACCAAAGAAACTTAAGACACAAAAAAGTATGGAACATCCAAAATGGATCTCCCGCATGGAACATCCAAAATGGATCTCCCGCATGGATGTTAAAGTGAATCCAATCATGAAACTGACCAGGAAGTATTCATCAAAGAACCCACACCACACTTTTTGTGTAAACACTCTGTAGTAGAAGAAATCATTGAAAAAGGGAAAGCTTGTCCACAAAGTTTCCCTTGATTAAGTCCTTGCTTTACCCTATGCATATAAGCATCTTCCTATAGTCACATAATGGAGAGAGCATAAAAATGAGGAAAATGTATAAAAAATCTTCACCTGTAGACTGTTTACCCTCTTCCTTGGTAGGTCTCTGTTGTTGGTACTCTGTTCATCCTCTTCCTTGGTAGGTCTATGTTGTTGGTAGTCTGTTAACACTCTTCCGTGGTAGGTCTCTGTTGCTTCCTTGGTAGGTCTATGTTGTTAGTAGTCTGTTTACCCTATTTCTCGGTAGGTCGCTGTTGTTGGTAGTCTGTTTACACTCTTCCTTGGTAGGTCTCTGTTGTTTGTAGTCTGTTAACACTCTTCCTTGGTAGGTCTCTGTTGTTTCCTTGGTAGGCCTGTATTGTTGGTAGTCTGTTTACCCTCTTCCTCGGTAGGTCTCTGTTATTGGTAGTCTGTTAACACTCTTCATTGGTAGGTCTCTGTTGCTTCCTTGGTAGGTCTATGTTGTTGGTCGTCTGTTTCCCCTCTTCCTTGGTAGGTCTCTGTTGTTGGTAGTCTCCTTACCCTCTTTGTTGGTAGGTCTCTGTTGTTGATAGTCGTTTTACCCTCTTCCTCCGTAGGCCTCTGTTGTTGGTATTCTGTTTATCCTCTTCCTTGGTAGGTCTATGTTTTTGGTAGTCTGTTTACACTCTTCCTTGATAGGTCTCTGTTGTTGGTAGTCTGTTTAACCTCTTCCTTGGTAGATCTCTGTTCTTGGTAGTCTGTTTACCCTCTTCCTCGGTAGGTCTCCGTTTTTTTGTAGTCTGTCTACCCTCTTCCTTGGTAGGTCTCTGTTGTTGGTAGTCTTTTTACCCTCTTCCTCAGTAGGTAACTGTTGTTGGTACTCTGTTTATCCTCTTCCTTGGTAGGTCTATGTTGTTGGTAGTCTGTTTACACTCTTTCTCGGTAGGTCTCTGTTTTTGGTAGACTATTTAACCTCTTCCTTGGTAGGTCTCTTTGGTTGGTAGTCTGTTTACAGCCTTCCTTGGTAGGTCTCTGTTGTTGGTACTCTGTTTTCCCTCTTCTTCGGTAGGTCTCTGTCTCTGTATGAAATTTCTGAAATTAGAAAGAAAAAAAAATCTCCCCGACCCCGGGAGTGTTGCAGAACACCCCCACCCCGACATACAAACACGCACAACAAAGAAATGCAAAAACAAGTAGCATGAACATGAATTACAATCATAGCGCTTGTGGTTCGAACCCAACTCATCAGAGCTTACACTTTGTTTTTTCTGAATTAGAAAGTTGCTTATCAATCCTGACTTACTTAATCCATGGGCTGCATATCATAGGCAGACTTGTAGCACAACATAACTCTACATTTCTTAAAATGCAAAAGAAAGAGCTTAAGGCCCTATATCCCTTCCTTTACTGATGACCCATAAAGCGAACATTATTTCTGACCAGTTCTGTGATACAACAGTGAGCCACAACAGTACTAGCTTGACCACCTTGGGCATGCAATCATTTTTATAGCTGTAAGATTTACCCATGCTAAGTTTTTTGTATTGATTTTAACATCCCTCATCAGAAAAAAATGATTACTTATTCTTAGAGACTAAACTCAGTTTCAGACCAAAGAAACTTAAGACACAAAAAAGTATGGAACATCCAAAATGGATCTCCCGCATGGATGTTAAAGTGAATCCAATCATGAAACTGACCAGGAAGTATTCATCAAAGAACCCACACCACACTTTTTGTGTAAACACTCTGTAGTAGAAGAAATCATTGAAAAAGGGAAAGCTTGTCCACAAAGTTTCCCTTGATTAAGTCCTTGCTTTAACCTATGCATATAAGCATCTTCCTATAGTCACATAATGGAGAGAGCATAAAAATGAGGAAAATGTATAAAAAATCTTCACCTGTAGACTGTTTACCCTCTTCCTTGGTAGGTCTCTGTTGTTGGTACTCTGTTCATCCTCTTCCTTGGTAGGTCTATGTTGTTGGTAGTCTGTTAACACTCTTCCGTGGTAGGTCTCTGTTGCTTCCTTGGTAGGTCTATGTTGTTAGTAGTCTGTTTACCCTATTTCTCGGTAGGTCTCTGTTGTTGGTAGTCTGTTTACACTCTTCCTTGGTAGGTCTCTGTTGTTTGTAGTCTGTTAACACTCTTCCTTGGTAGGTCTCTGTTGCTTCCTTGGTAGGCCTGTATTGTTGGTAGTCTGTTTACCCTCTTCCTCGGTAGGTCTCTGTTATTGGTAGTCTGTTAACACTCTTCATTGGTAGGTCTCTGTTGCTTCCTTGGTAGGTCTATGTTGTTGGTAGTCTGTTTACCCTCTTCCTTGGTAGGTCTCTGTTGTTGGTAGTCTGCTTACCCTCTTTGTTGGTAGGTCTCTGTTGTTGGTAGTCGTTTTACCCTCTTCCTCTGTAGGCCTCTGTTGTTGGTATTCTGTTTATCCTCTTCCTTGGTAGGTCTATGTTGTTGGTAGTCTGTTTACACTCTTCCTTGATAGGTCTCTGTTGTTGGTAGTCTGCTTACCCTCTTTGTTGGTAGGTCTCTGTTGTTGGTAGTCGTTTTACCCTCTTCCTCCGTAGGCCTCTGTTCTTGGTATTCTGTTTGTCCTCTTCCTTGGTAGGTCTATGTTGTTGGTAGTCTGTTTACACTCTTCCTTGATAGGTCTCTGTTGTTGGTAGTCTGTTTAACCTCTTCCTTGGCAGGTCTCTGTTGTTGGTAGTCTGTTTACCCTCTTCCTCGGTAGGTCTCCGTTTTTTTGTAGTCTGTCTACCCTCTTCCTTGGTAGGTCTCTGTTGTTGGTAGTCTTTTTACCCTCTTCCTCAGTAGGTAACTGTTGTTGGTACTCTGTTTATCCTCTTCCTTGGTAGGTCTATGTTGTTGTTAGTCTGTTTACACTCTTCCTCGGTAGGTCTCTGTTTTTGGTAGACTATTTAACCTCTTCCTTGGTAGGCATCTTTGGTTGGTAGTCTGTTTACAGCCTTCCTTGGTAGGTCTCTGTTGTTGGTACTCTGTTTTCCCTCTTCTTCGGTAGGTCTCTGTCTCTGTCTGAAATTTCTGAAATTAGAAAGAAAAAAAAATCTCCCCGACCCCGGGAGTGTTGCAGAACACCCCCACCCCGACATACAAACACGCACAACGAAGAAATGCAAAAACAAGTAGCATGAACATGAATCACAATCATAGCGATTGTGGTTCGAACCCAACTCATCAGAGCTTACACTTTGTTTTTTCTGAATTAGAAAGTTGCTTATCAATCCTGACTTACTTAATCCATGGGCTGCATATCATAGGCAGACTTGTAGCACAACATAACTCTACATTTCTTAAAATGCAAAAGAAAGAGCTTAAGGCCCTATATCCCTTCCTTTACTGATGACCCATAAAGCGAACATTATTTCTGACCAGTTCTGTGATACAACAGTGAGCCACAACAGTACTAGCTTGACCACCTTGGGCATGCAATCATTTTTATAGCTGTAAGATTTACCCATGCTAAGTTTTTTGTATTGATTTTAACATCCCTCATCAGAAAAAAATGATTACTTATTCTTAGAGACTAAACTCAGTTTCAGACCAAAGAAACTTAAGACACAAAAAAGTATGGAACATCCAAAATGGATCTCCCGCATGGATGTTAAAGTGAATCCAATCATGAAACTGACCAGGAAGTATTCATCAAAGAACCCACACCACACTTTTTGTGTAAACACTCTGTAGTAGAAGAAATCATTGAAAAAGGGAAAGCTTGTCCACAAAGTTTCCCTTGATTAAGTCCTTGCTTTAACCTATGCATATAAGCATCTTCCTATAGTCACATAATGGAGAGAGCATAAAAATGAGGAAAATGTATAAAAAATCTTCACCTGTAGACTGTTTACCCTCTTCCTTGGTAGGTCTCTGTTGTTGGTACTCTGTTCATCCTCTTCCTTGGTAGGTCTATGTTGTTGGTAGTCTGTTAACACTCTTCCGTGGTAGGTCTCTGTTGCTTCCTTGGTAGGTCTATGTTGTTAGTAGTCTGTTTACCCTATTTCTCGGTAGGTCTCTGTTGTTGGTAGTCTGTTTACACTCTTCCTTGGTAGGTCTCTGTTGTTTGTAGTCTGTTAACACTCTTCCTTGGTAGGTCTCTGTTGCTTCCTTGGTAGGCCTGTATTGTTGGTAGTCTGTTTACCCTCTTCCTCGGTAGGTCTCTGTTATTGGTAGTCTGTTAACACTCTTCATTGGTAGGTCTCTGTTGCTTCCTTGGTAGGTCTATGTTGTTTGTAGTCTGTTTACCCTCTTCCTTGGTAGGTCTCTGTTGTTGGTAGTCTGCTTATCCTCTTTGTTGGTAGGTCTCTGTTGTTGGTAGTCTTTTTACCCTCTTCCTCCGTAGACCTCTGTTGTTGGTATTCTGTTTATCCTCTTCCTTGGTAGGTCTATGTTGTTGGTAGTCTGTTTACACTCTTCCTTGATAGGTCTCTGTTGTTGGTAGACTGTTTAACCTCTTGCTTGGCAGGTCTCTGTTGTTGGTAGTCTGTTTACCCTCTTCCTCGGTAGGTCTCCGTTTTTTTGTAGTCTGTCTACCCTCTTCCTTGGTAGGTCTCTGTTGTTGGTAGTCTTTTTACCCTCTTCCTCAGTAGGTAACTGTTATTGGTACTCTGTTTATCCTCTTCCTTGGTAGGTCTATGTTGTTGTTAGTTTGTTTACACTCTTCCTCGGTAGGTCTCTGTTTTTGGTAGACTGCTTAACCTCTTCCTTGGTAGGCGTCTTTGTTTGGTAGTCTGTTTACAGCCTTCCTTGGTAGGTCTCTGTTGTTGGTACTCTGTTTTCCCTCTTCTTCGGTAGGTCTCTGTCTCTGTCTGAAATTTCTGAAATTAGAAAGAAAAAAAAATCTCCCCGACCCCGGGAGTGTTGCAGAACACCCCCACCCCGACATACAAACACGCACAAAAAGAAATGCAAAAACAAGTAGCATGAACATGAATTACAATCATAGCGCTTGTGGTTCGAACCCAACTCATCAGAGCTTACACTTTGTTTTTTCTGAATTAGAAAGTTGCTTATCAATCCTGACTTACTTAATCCATGGGCTGCATATCATAGGCAGACTTGTAGCACAACATAACTCTACATTTCTTAAAATGCAAAAGAAAGAGCTTAAGGCCCTATATCCCTTCCTTTACTGATGACCCATAAAGTGAACATTATTTCTGACCAGTTCTGTGATACAACAGTGAGCCACAACAGTACTAGCTTGACCACCTTGGGCATGCAATCATTTTTATAGCTGTAAGATTTACCCATGCTAAGTTTTTTGTATTGATTTTAACATCCCTCATCAGAAAAAAATGATTACTTATTCTTAGAGACTAAACTCAGTTTCAGACCAAAGAAACTTAAGACACAAAAAAGTATGGAACATCCAAAATGGATCTCCCGCATGGATGTTAAAGTGAATCCAATCATGAAACTGACCAGGAAGTATTCATCAAAGAACCCACACCACACTTTTTGTGTAAACACTCTGTAGTAGAAGAAATCATTGAAAAAGGGAAAGCTTGTCCACAAAGTTTCCCTTGATTAAGTCCTTGCTTTAACCTATGCATATAAGCATCTTCCTACAGTGACATAATGGAGAGAGCATAAAAATGAGGAAAATGTATAAAAAATCTTCACCTGTAGACTGTTTACCCTCTTCCTTGGTAGGTCTCTGTTGTTGGTACTCTGTTCATCCTCTTCCTTGGTAGGTCTATGTTGTTGGTAGTCTGTTAACACTCTTCCGTGGTAGGTCTCTGTTGCTTCCTTGGTAGGTCTATGTTGTTAGTAGTCTGTTTACCCTATTTCTCGCTAGGTCTCTGTTGTTGGTAGTCTGTTTACACACTTCCTTGGTAGGTCTCTGTTGTTTGTAGTCTGTTAACACTCTTCCTTGGTAGGTCTCTGTTGCTTCCTTGGTAGGCCTGTATTGTTGGTAGTCTGTTTACCCTCTTCCTCGGTAGGTCTCTGTTATTGGTAGTCTGTTAACACTCTTCATTGGTAGGTCTCTGTTGCTTCCTTGGTAGGTCTATGTTGTTTGTAGTCTGTTAACCCTCTTCCTTGGTAGGTCTCTGTTGTTGGTAGTCTGCTTATCCTCTTTGTTGGTAGGTCTCTGTTGTTGGTAGTCGTTTTACCCTCTTCCTCCGTAGACCTCTGTTGTTGGTATTCTGTTTATCCTCTTCCTTGGTAGGTCTATGTTGTTGGTAGTCTGTTTACACTCTTCCTTGATAGGTCTCTGTTGTTGGTAGTCTGTTTACAGCCTTCCTTGGTAGGTCTCTGTTGTTGGTACTCTGTTTTCCCTCTTCTTCGGTAGGTCTCTGTCTCTGTCTGAAATTTCTAAAATTAGAAAGAAAAAAAAATCTCCCCGACCCCGGGAGTGTTGCAGAACACGCCCACCCCGATATACAAACACCCACAACAAAGAAATGCAAAAACAAGTAGCATGAACATGAATTACAATCATAGCGCTTGTGGTTCGAACCCAACTCATCAGAGCTTACACTTTGTTTTTTCTGAATTAGAAAGTTGCTTATCAATCCTGACTTAATTAATCCATGGGCTGCATATCATAGGCAGACTTGTAGCACAACATAACTCTACATTTCTTAAAATGCAAAAGAAAGAGCTTAAGGCCCTATATCCCTTCCTTTACTGATGACCCATAAAGCAAACATTATTTCTGACCAGTTCTGTGATACAACAGTGAGCCACAACAGTACTAGCTTGACCACCTTGGGCATGCAATCATTTTTATAGCTGTAAGATTTACCCATGCTAAGTTTTTTGTATTGATTTTAACATCCCTCATCAGAAAAAAATGATTACTTATTCTTAGAGACTAAACTCAGTTTCAGACCAAAGAAACTTAAGACACAAAAAAGTATGGAACATCCAAAATGGATCTCCCGCATGGATGTTAAAGTGAATCCAATCATGAAACTGACCAGGAAGTATTCATCAAAGAACCCACACCACACTTTTTGTGTAAACACTCTGTAGTAGAAGAAATCATTGAAAAAGGGAAAGCTTGTCCACAAAGTTTCCCTTGTTTAAGTCCTTGCTTTAACCTATGCATATAAGCATCTTCCTATAGTCACATAATGGAGAGAGCATAAAAATGAGGAAAATGTATAAAAAATCTTCACCTGTAGACTGTTTACCCTCTTCCTTGGTAGGTTTCTGTTGTTGATAGTCTGTTTACACTCTTCCTTGGTAGGTCTATGTTGTTGGTAGTCTGTTAACCCTCTTCCGTGGTAGGTCTCTGTTGCTTCCTTGGTAGGTCTATGTTGTTGGTAGTCTGTTTACCCTAATTCTCGGTAGGTCTCTGTTTTTGGTAGTCTGTTTACACACTTCGTTGGTAGGTCTCTGTTGTTTGTAGTCTGTTAACACTCTTCCTTGGTAGGTCTCTGTTGTTTCCTTGGTAGGCCTGTATTGTTGGTAGTCTGTTTACCCTCTTCCTCAGTAGGTCTCTGTTATTGGTAGTCTGTTAACACTCTTCATTGGTAGGTCTCTGTTGCTTCCTTGGTAGGTCTATCTTGTTGGTAGTCTGTTTACCCTCTTCCTTGGTAGGTCTCTGCTGTTGGTAGTCTGCTTACCCTCTTTGTTGGTAGGTCTCTGTTGTTGGTAGTCGTTTTACCCTCTTCCTACGTGGGCCTCTGTTGTTGGTATTCTGTTTATCCTCTTCCTTGGTAGGTCTATGTTGTTGGTAGTCTGTTTACACTCTTCCTTGATAGGTCTCTGTTGTTGGTAGTCTGTTTAACCTCTTCTTTGGTAGGTCTCTGTTGTTGGTAGTCTGTTTACCCTCTTCCTCGGTAGGTCTCCATGTTTTTGTAGTCTGTCTACCCTCTTCCTTGGTAGGTCTCTGTTGTTGGTAGTCTTTTTACCCTCTTCCTCAGTAGGTAACTGTTGTTGGTACTCTGTTTATCCTCTTCCTTGGTAGGTCTATGTTGTTGGTAGTCTGTTTACACTCTTCCTCGGTAGGTCTCTGTTTTTGGTAGACTGTTTAACCTCTTCCTTGGTACGTCTCTTTGTTTGGTAGTCTGTTTACAGCCTTCCTTGGTAGGTCTCTGTTGTTGGTACTCTGTTTTCCCTCTTCTTCGGTAGGTCTCTGTCTCTGTCTGAAATTTCTGAAATTAGAAAGAAAAAAAAATCTCCCCGACCCCGGGAGTGTTGCAGAACACCCCCACCCTGTCATACAAACATGCACAACAAAGAAATGCAAAAACAAGTAGCATGAACATGAATTACAATCATAGCGCTTGTGGTTCGAACCCAACTCATCAGAGCTTACACTTTGTTTATTTCTGAATTAGAAAGTTGCTTATCAATCCTGACTTACTTAATCCATGGGCTGCATATCATAGGCAGACTTGTAGCACAACATAACTCTACATTTCTTAAAATGCAAAAGAAAGAGCTTAAGGCCCTATATCCCTTCCTTTACTGATGACCCATAAAGCAAACATTATTTCTGACCAGTTCTGTGATACAACAGTGAGCCACAACAGTACTAACTTGACCACCTTGGGCATGCCATCATTTTTATAGCTGTAAGATTTACCCATGCTAAGTTTTTTGTATTGATTTTAACATCCCTCATCAGAAAAAAATGATTACTTATTCTTAGAGACTAAACTCAGTTTCAGACCAAAGAAACTTAAGACACAAAAAAGTATGGAACATCCAAAATGGATCTCCCGCATGGATGTTAAAGTGAATCCAATCATGAAACTGACCAGGAAGTATTCATCAAAGAACCCACACCACACTTTTTGTGTAAACACTCTGTAGTAGAAGAAATCATTGAAAAAGGGAAAGCTTGTCCACAAAGTTTCCCTTGATTAAGTCCTTGCTTTAACCTATGCATATAAGCATCTTCCTATAGTCACATAATGGAGAGAGCATAAAAATGAGGAAAATGTATAAAAAATCTTCACCTGTAGACTGTTTACCCTCTTCCTTGGTAGGTCTCTGTTGTTGGTAGTCTGTTTACACTCTTCCTTGGTAGGTCTATGTTGTTGGTAGTCTGTTAACACTCTTCCGTGGTAGGTCTCTGTTGCTTCCTTGGTAGGTCTATGTTGTTGGTAGTCTGTTTCCCCCATTTCTCGGTAGGTCTCTGTTGTTGGTACTCTGTTTACACTCTTCTTTGGTAGCTCTCTGTTGTTTGTAATCTGTTAACACTCTTCCTTGGTAGGTCTCTGTTGCTTCCTTGGTAGGCCTGTATTGTTGGTAGTCTGTTTACCCTCTTCCTCGGTAGGTCTCTGTTATTGGTAGTCTGTTAACACTCTTCATTGGTAGGTCTCTGTTGATTCCTTGGTAGGTCTATGTTGTTGGTAGTCTGTTTACCCTCTTCCTTGGTAGGTCTCTGTTGTTGGTAGTCTGCTTACCCTCTTTGTTGGTAGGTCTCTGTTGTTGATAGTCGTTTAACCCTCTTCCTCCGTAGGCCTCTGTTGTTGGTATTCTGTTTATCCTCTTCCTTGGTAGGTCTATGTTGTTGGTAGTCTGTTTACACTCTCCCTTGATAGGTCTCTGTTGTTGGTAGTCTCTTTAACCTCTTCCTTGGTAGATCTCTGTTCTTGGTAGTCTGTTTACCCTCTTCCTCGGTAGGTCTCCGTTTTTTTGTAGTCTGTCTACCCTCTTCCTTGGTAGGTCTCTGTTGTTGGTAGTCTTTTTACCCTCTTCCTCAGTAGGTAACTGTTGTTGGTACTCTGTTTATCCTCTTCCTTGGTAGGTCTATGTTGTTGGTAGTATGTTTACACTCTTCCTCGGTAGGTCTCTGTTTTTGGTAGACTGTTTAACCTCTTCCTTGGTAGGTCTCTTTGGTTGGTAGTCTGTTTACAGCTTTCCTTGGTAGGTCTCTGTTGTTGGTACTCTGTTTTCCCTCTTCTTCGGTAGGTCTCTGTCTGAAATTTCTGAAATTAGAAAGAAAAAAAAATCTCCCCGACCCCGGGAGTGTTGCAGAACACCCCCACCCTGACATACAAACACGCACAACAAAGAAATGCAAAAACAAGTAGCATGAACATGAATTACAATCATAGCGCTTGTGGTTCGAACCCAACTCATCAGAGCTTACACTTTGTTTTTTCTGAATTAGAAAGTTGCTTATCAATCCTGACTTACTTAATCTATGGGCTGCATATCATAGGCAGACTTGTAGCACAACATAACTCTACATTTCTTAAAATGCAAAAGAAAGAGCTTAAGGCCCTATATCCCTTCCTTTACTGATGACCCATAAAGCGAACATTATTTCTGAACAGTTCTGTGATACAACAGTGAGCCACAACAGTACTAGCTTGACCACCTTGGGCATGCAATCATTTTTATAGCTGTAAGATTTACCCATGCTAAGTTTTTTGTATTGATTTTAACATCCCTCATCAGAAAAAAATGATTACTTATTCTTAGAGACTGACACAAGAAAGTATGGAACATCCAAAATGGATCTCCCGCATGGATGTTAACGTGAATCCAATCATGAAACTGACCAGGAAGTATTCATCAAAGAACCCACACCACACTTTTTGTGTAAACACTCTGTAGTAGAAGAAGTGAAAGCTTGTCCACAAAGTTTCCCTTGATTAAGTCCTTGCTTTAACCTAAGCATATAAGCATCTTCCTAGTCACATAATGGAGAGAGCATAAAAATGAGGAAAATGTATAAAAAAAATCTTCACCGGCATACTGTTTACCCTCTTCCTTGGTAGGTCTATGTTGTTGGTAGTCTGTTTACACTCTTCCTAGATAGGTCTCTGTTGTTGGTAGTCTGTTTACCCTCTTCCTCGGTAGGTCTCTTTTGTTGGTAGTCTTTTTACCCTCTTCCTTGGTAGGTCTGTGTTGTTGGTAGTCTGTTTACCCTCTTCCTTGGTAGGTCCTCTTCTATTGAAATCAAACAAGACTTTCTTGACTCTTTACCATACAATTTTAAGTTTAAATAAGCCCTGGGGACAAAGGCTTTTGAAATCAGCATTTGAAGGCCTTTGAAAAATGAACATGCTGGTAACCAGCATCTTTTCCATTTTCCACAATGTTTTCTACCTATCCAAAATGAAATTTCATCATTGGAGCTGCAGTTAATTTTGTCGTCTGCAAATGCTTCTTATCTGGCATTTCAGCTTAAACTTACAAGTGCTACATCGAGGTCCTTTCCACTTTACTTCAAATTTGCATTGTGTTTATGTGGCAAAGAAACTATGGTCTATATATTCATATTTATTTCAACCAAGGCTATAGTATACTTATTAATACAAAAGATTTAAAATGATAACCACAAAACTGAGTTAGACTTAAGATACATAAAATCCAGCCGGGAAACTCAGTCATTTGTGTACATGACTAATAAGCATGGGGTCATGAGTCCAATCCCCTGGTCTTCTCAATGTCAATCATTGTTTAGACAGTCTTTATGAAAGCAGCCAGTGGTAAAGAAAGGATGCAGTTCTAATCTCTGATAAAAGAAACCCAAGGAAGAAAGACAGCAACTGATATACTTTACTAAAATAATATTAAATTGGCTCAAGGACCAATCAAAGCAAGAGTACCTTTTCCATAAGGAAACTACATCATTTGGGGCACCTTGGTGGTCTTCTTGGAAGCCGAGCTCCTCACTTTTGTCTGTGGTTGATCTAATCAAAGAAATAACAAAGCAAATGTTCCCAAGGTCTTTAAGACTTGACATAATTTGAAATTTTGTCTCTCTTCAAGCTGTAAAGAAGACCTTTTTTTTCATATCATACAAAATGTGGTAGTTGCCTCTTTTTCCTACCATCCATATTTTTGTTGTAAAGATTTATTTAGTGCATTTACAATGAAATGGATTAGCTTCTAGATTTGTTTGTCTGGAAATGTCACATTGCAGAAGAAATGATGCAAAATACATAAGTACCTTTTCCATTTGGGAACTGGAGAGTTTGAGGCTTCGTTGTGATCATGTTGAAAGCCCAGTCCCTCACTTCTGTCAGTTGGTCATCTAATGTGGTGGTCTTCTTGGTAGCCCAGTTCTTCAGTTCTGTCTGTTCATTACCTTTGTTTCCTTTTTCCACAATTTTTGGCCTTCTGAATTAAAAGAAAAAAAAGCAACCCATGTGGTAACATTTGAAGGTTGTTTTGGTCAGAATATGTACCAGAGTAGGGCAGAATGTATATCCAAGATTAGCCTCCAGATTGACAGCATTTGCTGAAAACAAAATAAATGTGACTCAAAAATCAAAAATTGTTTATGGAAGGGTAGAAAACATTGTTGGAAAACTAGCTAATGCTAGTTACCAGCATTTGCTGCTTTTACCACATTGTTTTTAAAGGATTTTTGTTTGGGTAATTAAAACTGGGATTGTGTGGTAAAGGGTTTTACAGTATTGAATTAATGATTTGGACCTTTTTAATTATGACAATGGTTGTTTCCATGAGAATATGTAACATAGTAGCAGACAGTATAGATCTAATATCATACTGCACATTCTGTGCCGTCTGATCTTGATCTACATTCTCCACATAAACAACTTAGATACACCAGAAGTCTGCCAAGGATGATCCAGAGAAAGGATAAATTGTATGACGTTATAATGGCACTTTTCCGAAATCAGTGGAATATTTCCAAAATGAGAGTTACATTTCAAAATTCAGAGAGAAAAGGTGAATCTTTAACTTTCAAACTTTGAAATGAACAATACACACAAAGATGAAACAATGTACAAAGACTGAGACAATTTTGTAGAATATTTTTCTTGAAGAATGGTATTTACTCTTTACCAGACTATCCCAAGTTTTAACAACCCTGAGGAAATATCTTTTTCTGAAGAGGACCATGGGAGGATCATTTCTGTGAAGTTTCATTAAAATCTGATCTGGCAGTTTCAGAGAAGATGTTTGAAATAAAAGTTAATGCACACACATTTGCACACATGCACGATGGACACAGGGCCATGACATAAGCCAGCTGGCCTTCGGCCATTGGAGCTAAAAACCCTGTTGTCTGTTCCAATAGGGATCATAAATGCGATCCCTGGTTCCAATATATCCTTTGCTATACAGCACCCTCTGAACACTTCCCTCAGAAACTGTAGAGTTTCTTTCCTGATTAAAAATTCCTGTCATGTGTGATACTGTTTGTTTCCTGTTTTGCTTTACAATTGTAATGTTCAATGTCTGACTTTCACATTCAATTATTTTTGCAAAGGCAATATCACTTCTTTGCAAATTTTCAATCCTATTTTGTTAACGAAATCTGTTGGTTAAATCCCATAAATTGTCAGTGGTGTATCCAGTCAACAAGATATTTTCCGAGTGTCAAATATATGAATAATATGAATAATATAATGAAACAATAGCCGTTTTCATGTCAGGGTGAGTTCTTTCCTTCTGCTCACCATGTCTGTTTACAACAACATTGTGAGTGATTACGTAGTATTTAAAGAAAATTATATCATGTGATGTTGCCATAAAATCACCGGAAGAATTATTGAATGCAAAAAGGGACATCACCCCTAAATTTTACTTTCAGTTAGATTGTACTCATTTGCTGCCCTTATTAATGTGGCCACAACTGGAGCCATTCGGACGTTCACCAATGGCACAAGACTGTATGTATAATGTTGCACTGACAGCATACATAGCAAAACTCAACATATTTAGAAATAGATGTAAAAACATTGATCAATATCACACTAGAAATTGTGAAAAAATGACTCATTTTGATGATTTATGGTATTCTGTTTGGATATACAGTAAAACCCCTCTATTAAGACAATCTGTGGTACTTTTGAAAACTGATCTTATTAGCGGGGTGGTCTGATTTCCAGGTTTCAAGCACCTAGATTTTTAATCAAACCTGGATTCAGGGTAGACTTATGTAGATTTGAAGTATGCACATAGTAATGTCTTTAATAAGGGAAGCCTATGCCCACACATGAAAATGATAACAAGAAAATTTTCATGTGTATTGAAAAGTTGATATGTTTCTTGAATTTTATGAATAGATGGACATGTAAGTGCATATCCATTCATAATTCCCTATTTAAACTCAGTCAGATATGTACATAAATTAGTAAGAAACATAACCTAAAGACTACATAATTTAATGTTACTGATAGAACTTGTCATATTCCCTGTTTTGATCTGCTTTTTTGTTTAGTGTAGTCTCAAGAACTCATATTCTAGCAGTAACTAGCAGTAAACAGGCATCTAGTAATGTCAAGTAATCCCATAATTAACTTTTCAGTTATGTAATAATCGGCAGTTACAATTTATTTAGCATTGAATTATGTCATAATACCAGTATTATCAAAATCTCTGGCCAGCAAAGACTGAAATTTTGTAGCAGTTTACTTTCAGTGCGATTATAAGAAATGGGGTCACTGATTAGCAGCAACTTTATGAATGAAACAAGTGCAAATCAAGTGTATCCTGTTATGTAAACTCATTTTTTTTCGTCTGCTGTCAATACTATTCGGCAAACTTCGATTGATCCGTTGATCGTTATACATAGTTACGGAATCGACCGAGTTGTGAAGAGTGATCTCCATATATGAAACAGATGTTGAAAAGATGATAAGTCATTTTGGCCTTGAGCAAGGATAAAATCACAAGAGAATGAATGAATGTATGTTGTTTTATGGCGCATCGACAGCTTTGGTCATTTAGCGCGCATATCTGTGAAAATCACAAGAGAAGGGAGTTTGTACAGAAACATTGCTTTAAAAGAATGTGAAAACTGAGATTGTTCTGCCTTAGAGCAGATGTAAATGTAAGTTGTAACAGCTTTAAGTTTAAAATAGTAATCGGCTGTTGTTCGTTTAATGTTAGTGAGGCGAAGCATGTGAAGCTGTGGGGACAAAGGATGTAGAGTTGTGTAAAGGTTATGACCCTCACGGAGAGGCCATTATGTAAACATTTTCAGAATGGACTGACCATCCACTGCTTGCAACCTTAGTAGCCATACTGTCCATTCACAATACTGACTAGCATAGATCTGATTACGTATCTTTCAGCATAGGATATATTAACCATTAAGCTGTTAAGCACGACTCACTGACCTTTTTCAGGACAGTATAGATTGACCTTTTTCCGGACAGTATAGATCACGATCAGACAGACCTTGGACCTGTCATGCCAGTTTTCTGAGATAGTCTAGTCAAGACAGCAATGCTCCTGCAATATTTAGGCTGCTTTTCCAAGCTTTACATGTCTATTTTATTAATTCAGTGCTCTAAGCATACAACTTTCAGCACTATGTTTGTCTCATCAGTTAAGCCATGTTGGTTGATTCTCATCCTTTCCACATTGCAGATAAAGAGCACAAGGCTACTGTAGTTATGCTCTTGCTATTAGAATGACTCAAGTACAATGACCTTTGATGGCCATGTTGCTTTTGAAGACAATAAAAGATCAAGATCAGACTGTCCTTTGAACGCAATGCAGATCAATATTACAGACGTTCATATCTTAGATCTTAATTGTCTGTTTATTTGGGATATATATGGGGAAAAATACAACCATGAAATTGTACTGTTTGGATATTGTTTTTTCTGACCGTAAAAAGCTAGTTGATTTACTGAGTGTTTTAACACTTAACCAAACTATCCCTTTTTAACTCGCCTGGGCACGCAGTGCTAAGGTGAGGTATTGTGATGGGTCGTTGTCTGGCGTCCATCTGTCCGTCTGTCCACAATTCCTTTAAACATCTTCTCCCAAACCACTGGGCCAATCTTGATGAAACTTGGCAGGGATGTTCCTTGGGTGAAGCTCTACCAAAGTTGTTCAAGAGATTGAATTCCACCCAAAACTCTGGTTGCCATGGCAACAGAAAGGAAAAAAATAGGAAAATCTTTGAAAATCTTCTTCTCTGATTCTAGAAGGCGTAGAGCTTTGATATTTGGTATGTAGCATCTCCTAGTGGACCGCTACCAAGTTTGTTCATATAATGGCCCTGGGGTCAAAACTGGCCCCACCCCGGAGGTCACAAGTTCAAACATAGGAACAAAGAAGGAAAACTTTAAAATTCTTCTTCTCTGAAACTGGAAGGCATGGAGCTTTGATATTTGGTATGTAGCATCTCCTAGTGGACCTCTACCAAGTTTGTTCATACGATGCCCCTGGGGTCAAAACTGGCCCCGCCATGGGGGTCACAAGTTCGAACATAGGAACATAGAAGGAAAACTTTAAAATTCTTCTTCTCAGAAATTGGAACGCGTGGAACTTTGATATTTAGCATCTAGCATCTCCTAGTGGACCTGTACCAAGTTTGTTCATACGATGCCCCTGGGGTCAAAACTGGCCCTGCCCGGGGGATCACAAGTTTCGAACATAGGAACAAAGAAGGAAAACTTTAAAAATCTTCTCCTCTGATTCTAGAAGGCGTAGAGCTTTAATATTTGGTATGTAGCATCTCCTAATAGACCTCTACAAAGTTTGTTCATATGATGGCCCTGGGGTCAAAACTGGCCCCGCCCTGGGGGTCACAAGTTCGAACATAGGAACAAAGAAGGAAAACTTTAAAATTCTTCTTCTCTGATTCTAGAAGGCATAGAGCTTTAATATTTGGTATGTAGCATCTCCTAGTAGACCTCTACAAAGTTTGTTCATATGATGGCCCTGGGGTCAAAACTGGCCCCGCCCTGGGGGTCACAAGTTCGAACATAGGAACAAAGAAGGAAAACTTTAAAATTCTTCTTCTCTGAAACTGGAAGGCGTGGAGCTTTGATATTTGCCATGTAGCATCTCCTAGTGGACCTCTACCAAGTTTGTTCATACTATGCCCCTGGGGTCAAAACTGGCTCTGCCGCGGGGGTCACAAGTTCTAACATTTAAAATTCAAGTTTGTTCATACCAAGTTTGTTCATACTATGCCCCTGAGGTCAAAACTGGCTCTGCCGTGGGGGTCACAAGTTCTAACATTTAAAATTCTTCTTCTCTGAAACTGGAAGGCATGGAGCTTTGATATTTGCCATGTAGCATCTCCTAGTGGACCTCTACCAAGTTTGTTCATACTATGCCCCTGGGGTCAAAACTGGCTCTGCCGCGGGGGTCACAAGTTCTAACATAGGAACAAAGAAGGAAAACTTTAAAATTCTTCTTCTCTGAAACTGGAACGCGTGGAGCTTTGATATTTAGCATCTAGCATCTCCTAGTGGACCTCTACCAAGTTTGTTCATACGATCCCCCTGGGGTCAAAACTGGCCCTGCCCCGGGGGTCACAAGTTTCGACTATAGGAACAAAGAAGGAAAACTTTAAAAATCTTCTCTGATTCTAGAAGGCATAGAGCTTTAATATTTGGTATGTAGCATCTCCTAGTAGACCTCTACAAAGTTTGTTCATATGATGGCCCTGGGGTCACAAGTTCGAACATAGGAACAAAGAAGGAAAACTTTAAAATTCTTCTTCTCTGAAACTGGAAGGCGTAGAACTTTGATATTTGGTACGTAGCATGTCCTAGCAGACCTCTACGTAGTTTGTTCATATGATGCCCCTGGGGTCAAAACTGGCCCCGCCTGGGGGATCACAAGTTTCGAACATAGGAACAAAGAATGAAAACTTTAAAATTCTTCTTCTCTGAAACTGGAAGGTGTGGAGCTTTGATATTTGGCATCTAGCATCTCTAGTGGACCTCTACCAAGTTTGTTCATATGATCCCCCTCGGGTCAAAACTGGTCCCGCCCCGGGGGTCACAAATTCTAACATAAGAACAAAGAATGAAAACTTTAAGATTCTTCTTCTCTGAAACTGGGTAGAGCTTTGATATTTGGTATGTAGCATCTCCTAGTGGACCCCTACCAAGTTTGTTCATACTATGCCCCTGGGGTCAAAACTGGCTCTGCCACGGGGGTCACAAGTTCTAACATAGGAACAAAGAAGGAAAACTTTAAAATTCTTCTTTTCTAAACCTTGAAGGCATAGAGCTTTGTTATTTGGTATGTAGTGAACCTGTTCTAAGTTTTTTAGCCCACCTGAGCACAACATGTTTAGTCAGTTGGAAATTGGGTCACCTGGGGTCATAAACTAGGTCACTAGGTCAAATTAAAGAAATGCCTTGTGGGCACTCTAGAGGCCACATTCATTGCTCAAATGACCTGAAATTTGGTCAGAATGTTTGTCTTGATAAAATCTTAGATGAGTTTAAATTTGGGTTACCTGGGATCATAAACTAGGTCACTAGTTCAAATTAAAGTAATACCTTATGGGCACTCTAGAGGCCACATTTTTGGCTCAAATGACTTGAAAATTGGTCAGAATGTTTGTCTTGATCTCACACAAGTCCAAATTTGGGTCGTGTGGGGTCTTAAATTAGGTCACTAGGTCAAATTAAAGAAATACCTTGTGTGCACTCTAGAGGCCACATTTATTGTTCAACTGATTTGAAAATTGGACAAAATGTTTGTCTTGATGAAATCTAGGATGACTTCAAAATTGGGTCACCTGGGCTCATAATCTAGGTCACTAGGTCTAATTAAAGAAATACCTGTAGGGCACTCTAGAGGACACATTTCTTGCTCAATTGACTTGAAAGTTGGTCAGAATGTTTGTCTTGATGAAATCGATATTGGGTGAGTTTGAAATTGGGTCAGCTGGGGTCATAAACTAGGTTACTGGGTCAAATTTAAGAAACACTTTGTGGGCACTCTAGAGGCCACATTTATTGCTCAATTAACTTGAAAACTGTTCAGAATGTTTGTCTTGATAAATTTTTTGATGAGTTCTAAATTGGGTCATGTGGGATGATAAATTAGGTCACTAGGTCAACTTACGGAAATTCTTTGTGGACGCTCTAGAGGCCACATTTTAAGCTCAATTGACCTGGTAATTGGTCAGAAATTGAATTATGCACGTTGAGTGAATTTTCGCCTATTGACTCAGCTGAGAAACCCAGGGTCATCATGGCCCTCTTGTTCGATTTTTATGAGAAAGAAGGCTGTTGGAAACATTTTAGGGAAAGGGGAAAATGCAGGTAACCATCATTTTCTCCTTTTCCCATAATGTTTTTTTTTTTTTACCCTTTCATTGATTTAAATCATTATTTGGTCTACATTTTTAATTTGTCATGTGCATATGCTTTCAATTTGGACAAGTCTAAAATTTTATCATTTGTGAAAGGGTTGATAAATAGAATATAAGGTTGGAGCCGAGATGGATAGAGTTTATCCGGCCTGGCTTGCTTTGGCTCACCCTTTCAGTTTTCTAAGCCTCACCGGATAACCTTATTCATATCGGCACCAACCATATATTCTCTGTATCTGCATAATATATTATGAAGTTTGAAGTCAATAGCTTTTATAATTTGGAAGTTATGCACAGTGGACAAAAATCCAATCTGTAAAATAACAAAGAGCAATAACTCCAAAAATCAGCCATGTATTCAGTACGATCCATGGTGTAATTGAAACAAGTTAAAAAAATAAATTCAAAGATACTTCTGTTCCTCAACAGAGTATTTATTTTGTTTTAAAGTACTTATTCCATAGACTAATTTATTTTAAAATTTCTTTCCTGTTATTGTGATAAGATGTAATGGTGATAGCAGTTACAATTCTGCAGTACACATGTGTAACATGATGAATCAATTTATAGCTATTTCATGCAAGTTTCTGAGTTTTCTACATTTGTTCATAAATGGCAATCACATCTTCACACAGTTGTAATGTCACCACAGACTACTTTGTTTTACCGGAAGTCAGGACTTTTTTGATAAGTGATTTTCAGACAGGTGAAAATCCAATGCTTAACTCTTTATCAAACAACAAAATTTTAGACTGGTCCAAATTGAAAGCATTTACAGACGACAAATTAAAACAGGCCAGTGGTTCTGCTCGCCCATAAAGTTTGGGGGTCATCTGTGACCCTTTTTGGAATTTTGGGGTCATTCAGAAATTTTACGAATCATGGTCTTTACACTCTTTTTTTCTTTTTATTGTTGTTTGCCTTTGCCCCTTTTTTAGCTCACCTGAGCACAAAGTGCTCATGGTGAGCTATTGTGATCGTGCTGTGTCCATCGTCAACTTTTTACCGTGTGTACGCTCTAGAGGCCACATTTTCAGTCCGATCCTCATGAAACTTGGTCAGAATGTTTGGCTTGATAAAATCTCACACGAGTTTGAAATTGGGTCATGTGGGGTCAAAAACTAGGTCACTAGGTCAAATCTTAGAAAAACCTTGTGTACACTCTAGAGGCCACATTTTCAGTCAAATACTTGTGAAATTTGGTCAGAATGTTTGTCTTGATGAAATCTGAGACAAGTTTGAAATTGGATCATGTGGGGTCAAAAACTAGGTCACTAGGTCAAATCTTCAAAAAACCTTCTGTATGCTCTAGAGGCTACATTTTAAGTCAGATACTTGTGAAATTTGATCAGAATGTTTGTCTTGATAAAATCTGGGACGACTTTGAAATTGGGTCTTGTGGGGTCAAAAACTAGGTCACTAGGTTAAATCTTAGAAAAACATTGTGTGTGCTCTAGAGGCCACATTTTCAGTCAGATACTTATGAAATTTTGTCAGTATGTTTGTCTTGATAAAATCTCGAACAAATGTGAAATTGGGTCATGTGGGGTCAAAAACTAGGTCACTAGGTCAAATTTTAGAAAAACCTTGTGTACGCTCTAGAGGCCACATTTTCAGTCAAATACTTAAGAAACTTGGTCAGAATGTTTGGCTTGATAAAATCTCACACGAGTTCGAAATTGGGTCATGTGGGGTCAAAAACTAGGTCACTAGGTCAAATCTTCGAAAAACCTTGTGTACGCTCTAGAGGCCACATTTTCAGTCCGATCCTCATGAAACTTGGTCAGAATGTTTGTCTTGATAAAATCTCGGACGAGTTCAAAATTGGGTCATGTGGGATTAAAAACTAGGTCACTAGGTCAAATCTTAGAAAAACCTTGTGTACACTATAGAGGCCACATTTTCAGTCAGATACTTGTGAAATTTGGTCAGAATGTTTGGCCTATTGACTCAGGTGAGCGATCCAGGGCCATCATGGCCCACTTGTTTAGTGTGGTGTTAAAGGTTAAAGTTGAAAACAATGACCTCGTAGAAACTGTGCTGTCTGTCATTCCGATTACTCTAGCAAGTCAGTGACATGACTGAGCCAGGTCTAAAGCATGGACAAAAAGTTTAAAGTATGGATCCCATACAGTGATATAGGCCAGATGAAAGCGATGTCACTCAAAATAATGCAGTGTTTTAGACCGATACAGTGTAAACTGGGAACAAATTATTTAGAGGTAGATAAACTGGTGCCCGATGTGTCGCCCGTAACAGTTGATACAAAGATTTATAACAGGCTGCCAGTTAAAGTGGTATAAAACGAATTTGATACGATATCTGCAGCACGACTTTATTATTTTGTAAGATATACAGTAAAACCCCTCTATTAAGACCACCCGTGGTACTTTTGAAAATTGGTCTTATTAGCGGGGTGGTCTGATTTCCGAGTTTCACCCACCTAGATTTTGAATCAAACCCAGACTCTGTGTAGATTTATGTGGATTTAAAGTATGTTCCGAGTAATCTATACATATTTTAGTCGGGGAAGCCTATGCCCACTCATTTAAATGACAACAAGAAAATTTTCATGTTTATTGTAAAGTTAATATGTGCTTGAATTTTTATGAATAAATTCACATGACAATGAATGCCCATTCATAATTGCCTATTTAAACTCTTACTGCAAGATATGTACATTAATCAAGAATCTGAACTTAAAGACTACATAATTAAATGTTACTGATAGAACTTGTCATATTCCCTGTTTTAATCAGCTTTTTTTTTTTTTATCTTGTGTAGTCTCAAGAACTCCTACTCCACGCGCTCATTTTCATTTTCAAACAAAGAATTTCGAATATTACTGAAGAGCCTGACGCTTTTTTTTTCCCCCATTTTGATTCGAGTTGAATGTTCGAACAGTCCTACTAATCATCGATCGCAAAGTTGAAGTGTTCACTAGTTCAAAAATAGCATATTCTCTACGATATAAGTATGGCTTTAATGTGTAACAAAAACCAAATAATTATCCCATCCCGATCGCTAGATATTAACCCAAGCTTCTCAAATTACAAAAGCTAGATGTACAAAACAAATCGTAATTACCCGGATGTCGACATTTTTTTCACCCGTGTCAGCAATGTGTGATAAACGCCTGATTACCGAATAAAAGCCGAATTAATCATCACCAATTCATTGGTCATCTGATTATGTAAGGTAACACCTTGACCACTTAACACGATTGTGTTACTGTAGTCAACAGATAAACAAAAGATCGCTAATTGATTGTCTACTCCATCAGACCCAAGAATATTCGTACATGAAGCACGGCTTCCACTTCGCGATTATGGACGCGTGAAAATTAGCTGGTCGTAAAAAAAATGTGAAAATTTGTGGTCGTTTCACGGGGTTAAAATCTATTGGTAATTACTCATTGGTACTGAAAATGGTGGTCGTAATTTCGGAATAGCGGGGTGCCCGTATTTCCGGGGTCGTGGTCATTGATTATGAAGAAGGAAAAATTCCGTTCTGACAAAAATCGTTCGTAATAGCGGGTTGCTCGTATTACCGGGGTGGTCGTGAGGAGAGGTTTTACTGTATTAATTGAATCGAATTTTGATGTTACTTTTTAGTTCTGATTTATATTACATCAAGGAAGACAGGGGTGTGGAAATCTAAATTTCTACTTGTCAACGGACAAGTAAATTATAAAAATCTACTTGTCCGCCAGTGTGGCTCACTTGTCCAAAACAAAACAATTTTAAATGGCCCTATGCATGAAGTGACATATCAGCAATATGGGGATACTCTTGACAAACCTTACAGAAAACATTATTACAGTCGTCCGCATTCAACCAGGGGAATTCTTTCAACCAAGCTCGCTTAAAAAACATGATTTTTTTCTGTCATTTTTCTTTTAACCAATTTTAGAGCAACCAAAGGGTCTCAGACTACTCCGTTTCTGCTTGCTTCAAAGATTTAATAAAAGAAACTGACCTTTTTTCTCCGATTTTACACATCAATTGATCGCTGAATCGAAAAATATTTTAGTTTAACCAGAGAGAGTTTCCAGCAGAGGAGACAATTGCTAAATCACTGCCCATTTCGCACAGAAGCTGTTTAAAATCAGATTTAAAGTTTTCACGTGCAACATTGTTGGCAAAGATCTTTGAATTGGTGCTAAAATGATACTATTAATTAGCCTAACAACAATTTAATCCATAATGATGATCTTGTAGCTGTTCAGACATTTTTCAAAGCAATTAAAATTGACGTGAAAAAACAGCCGTATACCATACAAATCTTGTTGTATGCGGTGAATGTGGAGATACACCATATGTGTATTTTGGGTTTCCAGAATCAGGAATCGTTTCGAGCTGCTATTTATCGTTCAAAATGTCAATTTTTGTACGAAGTGAGAACATTTGTATTTCACTGGATAAATAAACAGCAGATCTTTGGTTATAAATTTTCCTCATAATTATTTTCTATTTGTTTGTGGACATCTAGACTGAAAAAGTCATTTGTCCAGAGCTGAATTTTCCCAAGTTGGAAGAGCCGGGCATAGTATTTCCAAACCCCTGGAAGACACAATGTATTGATTCTATTACGTCGGCCTTTCATTTTGCGTATCAAAAACGTAAAAATGCTGTCTTTCTGAAATGCTTACAGGCTAAAATGACGAAATTTATTCTTGATAGGGTGGAAAACATTGTGGGAAAAGGAGAAAATGCTGGTTAACAGCATTTTCTCCTTTTCCCACAGTGTTTTCAAGTCTTTTTCCTCAGGTTCGTTAAAAGTCGGAACTGTGTGGCAAACGGTTAAAGCTCTTTTTCTGGCAATATAAGCATCACAAAATGCTATGATTTTTTTTTCCAATAGTTTTATCCGATTTTGAAAGAAAGTTTTTGCACTGAAGTTGCTCTTTAAAAGGGCCAGGTTTAAAGCCTTACTTGAAGCACAGATTATTTTATGGGAATGTCCTTTGGCAAGACACTTCCAAGCCCTAGTCTAGTACTCGTTAAACTCAGGACACACATGAATGTGTGAATTGTCACTGTGATATGACTGAAACAATGTTGAAAGCAGCTTAAAACACCTTTCAATTTCAGTTCTTTCTAACTTTTTTTTTTTTAACTTCTCAATCTAATGGTGGTATTTTTTAAAAAAAACATGAAGATAAATTATAGAAAGTTGTTGAAGCAAATGAATGTATTTCTAGACTAAAACAAAATTTCCAACATGCAGAACATTTACAGACAATCTGCTGTCCACAATCTTCAGAGATAGTCTGGCCTAGGTTATTTCACACAATCCCGACTTTTAACGACCCTGAGGAAGATGCCTTTTGAAAACATTGTAGGAAAAGGAGAAATTGCTGGTAACCAGCATTTTCTCCTCTTCCCCACAATGTTTTCCAAAACAAATTTCAATTGAGTCACATTTATTTTGTAGTCTACAAAAGCTTTTAATTTGGACTGGTCTAAAATTTTGTTGTTTGGTAAAGGGTTAACCCTTCACTAACCAATCCTGCGTTTCAACAACTTTGCAGGAAGGCCTTTGAAAACATTGTGGGAAAAGGTAAAAATGCTGGTTACCCACATTCTCTCCTTTTCCCAAAATGTTTTCTACCTTTTAAAGAAATATATTAACATTTGAGTCGCATTCAGGCTGTCATCTGCAAATGCTTTCATTTTGGTATCGTCTAAAATTTTGCCATTTGGTAAAGATTTAATGCACTGGGGCCAGTTATTTATAAAATAATGGTCATCAGTAATATTCATCAGTCTACGTTTAAAAGGTTTAAGTGAAGTTATCACGCATTTTGAAGTTAGTCACTCCAGTCGTCGATTTTAACCCTAAAGCTGCAAAGCACGACTCACTGACCTTTGGCGGACAGTCTAGATCGAGGTCAGACTGCACAGAACGTGCAGTCTATAATTGAAATAACTTTATTTGTTGGTTTTTTACTATTGGCTTGAAAGTTTCATTTAACTTATCAAGCATGATAAGGGTTAAGGTAAGGAGATTGGCAAAATAGCAGAGGTTGGCTTGGAATAGACTAACAGAAACTTGCCCTTTGATCAGGGTCCGTATTCACCAACAATTCCCATGAACTTTTTTGGTCTTATTCTTCAAGATTTTCTAAATTTGAAAGTAACATGACATCTGATTGGCTAAGCGAAATGTTTTAGCCTATCATAGGGTATGTTACTTTCAAATTTAGAAAATTCTGTAGAGTATAGTTTTATCGTCGACAGAGTGTCACCTGGTTAAACTATTAGAACTTTAGGTAGAGCAGGTATAAACCACGCTTTGATAGTAGTTTATCTCTGTGTGATGACACAGTTGGTTCTCACTTAACCACACAGTCCCTAGTTAAACGACCCTGAAGAAGAATGTTATTGAAAACATTGTGGGAAAAGGAGAAAATGCTGGTAACGTACTAGCATTTTTTTCTTTTCCCACAATCTTTTCTATCTTTTCTGAGACACATTTTGTTATTTGAAACACATTTTATCATTTGAATTTGGACCAGTCTAAAATTTTTCGTTCGTAAAGAATTAAGCAATTACAAGTGATGACATGAATATATCTGAGTTACCCTAACCCCGATTCAGTGGACTAGCTCCGATTTTATTTTTGTATTGTGTCTCAGCTAGCCCCCCGTCACAGGCATTCTAATGTCCATTCTGGATTGAAAAATGAAAATACCAGCATCCTTTCAAATGGCTGTATATGTCTGTATTTTCTTTGTCAGCTACCAAAAAGTTACCGTTACCTCCTTTTAATTCCATTTCTTTTAACTGTAAATATCCATTGACCTACTTTGAAGGAAATCGAAACTTGGCGTTTACTTCTCATGTTCTGGAAGTCATTTCCAGTACAGTAATTTTTTTTTTTTCACAAGTTACCAGCTTCTGTTTCATCAGCTTGGGCATTGAAAGGAAAACTTAAACATACTGGATGTATTTCATTTACAAGGAGTCATACTTATCACTTAAATTGCCGATCACACAATGTCATTTTTTCAAATAAAAATTACCGCGCTTGCACAGTTAACTGAATTTATAATGAGTGTTTGTTTACAAATTGACCAGATGTAATTAAGTCAAACGGTAAATTACAAAAAAATCAATGACAACCATGCACTACAGTTGATGTAAATGTGAAGTGAAATCATTTATCTATTGATTTATGTACATTTTTATAGCTGACAAGCAGATTGTAGACACATTATGCTGACTGAAAGATGACCGTTATAAAAGGGTGCGGAGACCTAATCACAAAATTACATCAGAGCAACCCATCAGACTGAACCCATGCTGTGTTTTTGTTTTCGACTGTTTACAAGTGACATGCGGTTTAATTATAAGCCTAAGAACATTCTTAGAATGGTTGGTGCATACGGACCCAAGCTCAACCAATTTCTTTCCAAGGTTTTATGATAATCATCGAGAGAGAATTCATTCCTCCCTCTCTGCTAATCATTGTCTCTTAGATGAAGTTTGAGGGAACGCAGCCAGTGGCTTCAGAACAATATTGTGCAAAGTACTGGTAAAAGAAACCTTGAAATAGCAATATTGCTATTTCAAGGTTACTCTTTGGGAAAAATACTTTCTTATCAGACAGTGTAGATCCAAGATCAGGCTGCATGTTCTGTGCAGTCTGATCTTGATCTACACTGTCTGAAAAAGTTCCTGCAGTCATGCTTAGCAGCCTAAGGGTTAATTAGTGGTTAAACCTACTGTTGGAGTATGAAAGTATGACCATACAGCAAAATAATAATGATTCTTACCACAGAAGATATGTATTTTATTTTCCATACTTTGATAGAAAAGAAAAAAGTTTTTAAAAAATCCTGCTGAACTTACTTGATTAAAACTTTTCCAGTCAGCCCAGGATCCCATTGTCATGTACATATAAAAGTTAAAAACCTGGATGTTTCACAGCACAGCTGATCATTCAAAGTGTGTGTGTGTGTGTGTGTTTTTACATGGATTATGGTCACAGTCAGGTCATGTTACATAACAAGAAGGACTAATCTAGACCCAAAACCTAGACAGTTCACACCCAATACTCATACTGAAAGCACACGCATCACCCTTAATCTTACTGAATGTTTTGACTGTCTCCAACATTTTTAGTTTGGTTGTTTTCAAAGAAAATTGTCGAGGTATTGTCATAGCCCTGGCATAATCGTCATGCGAAAACTTTAACATTTTATATTATCTCTGTTATTACTGAAGAAACTTGCTTCAGGCTTTGACAAGTTAATTATCAAAAGGGGAACAGCAAAGGCAGCTAACCATCAAAGTATTTTTGACAGTTCTACCCCTCTTTCAACTTAGAATTTTCACCGAAAATCAAGTAACCACAGCCAAGAGTTTTGTCATTTAGTAAAGAGTTAACCCTTTACCAGACAACAAAATTTTAGCCTTGTCCAAATTGAAAGCATTTGCAGACGACAATTTTGATGTGGGTCAAACAAACGGTGCAACTTTTCTTAGACACGGTAGAAAACATTGTGGGGAAAGGAGAAAATGCTGGTTACCAGCATTTTCTCCTTTTCCCACAATGTTTTCAAAAGGCTTATTTCCCAGGGGCATCAAAAGGCGGCATTCTGTGGTAAATGGTTAAAACAAGAGCACATCATACAGGTACTCTTGTTTTAACTCTTTACTAAATGACAAAACTTTGGACAAGACCAACTTCAAAGCACTTGCAGATGACAGATTGCAGCTCAAATGATTTCTGTCTTTGATAGGGTAGAAAAAACATTGTGGGAAAAGGAGAAAACACTGGTTACCAGCATTTTCTCTTTTTCCCACAATGATTTCAAAAGCCTCTTTCAGAGTCATTAAAACTTGGCATTGTGTAGTACAGAGTTTAACCGTTTACCACACAACCTTTAGCTTTAACTTCCCTGAAAGAAAAGGTATCAGAAAAAACATGTTGAGAAGAGGAGAAAATGCAGATAACTAGCACTTTTTTCTTTTCCCACCGAGTTTTCTACACTAGCATAGACAAAAACCATGATTTGACACACATTTAATTGGTTGCAAATGCCTTAAATTTGGACAAGTTCATTTTTTTGTGGTCTGGTAAAGAGTTTAACCCTTTACAACACAATAACAAGTCTCAACCCTTAACCCATTCCCGTTCAATAACGCCTTTTGACGCCCCTATCTCATTTGAACAATGCCGCCTTTTGACGCCCCTACCTTATCTGAACAATAACGCTTTTTGACGCCCTTATCGTATCTGAACAAGACCGCCTTTTGACGCCTTCGGTGTTCAATAGCAAAATACTCGGTTGTTTGAAAGGCAAGAATTTCATCGAAGTCATGAATAGTAAGTTTAATTTATTATCTTTAAAAGGAATTTAAAAAAAAATACACTTTATTCTTGAAAAAAAATAGTAATTTACGAAAGAAGTGAGCAGGGGTTGAAATTGTAAACACACGCTTACCGTGGACGCTTGGTTAAGATTTTCACCTGAATCCACAAGATTTTCTCAAAAATCAAGCATTGCTTTCAAATGAAATCCTTCCTTTGTTTTTCACCAGTAATATTCCTCATTAACTGTTAGTAATTTAATCCATCTTCGACTCGATATGCTAGCAGAATGCAGTCGAATAAAATTGTGTCAGCAGCCATCATGGCAGCAAAAACACGAATCAAAGTACTTTGACTACTACATGATCGAAGCCTTTTAGCCAACCGAGAGAAATTAATCGACCGTGATCAGACTGTGTATTTCACTTAGAACATCTCTTGCTCTCACGACCTTTTTAAATCAGAACTAATTTTACCCTTTCCCACACAATCACTTGTTTTTGCGACGAAAATGAAAACATCGTGGGAAAGAGAGAACTTGCTTGTTACAAGCAATTTCTCGTTTTTCCATAATGTATTCTACCGTTTGAGATACTTATTTTTCAATTAACGCTCACTTTGAAATGTCACCTGTAAGGTCTTTCGATTTGGATCCGTCTAAAATTTTGTAGTAATGAGTATACATGTAAGCAATTCAAGGCCAAGGAAACAGAGAGCAAGCGGACTTTGCCGTGATTATATTGTTGGACGCTGCGTAATTTTCTTCTTTTTGATACAAAAATAAAGGGATTCTGCATGAACGTAGTTGTTGTTTTGATAAGATTTTATTGCCCGCATTGTTTGATGATTTTCAGAAGCTTGCGATCCCTTTTCTCCCAAATTTAAATCCAAGCTCCCTGGTGTGATTACGTAATTACAGATTATAATTAAAGGCATATCGGCCGACAAATGGTGCTGCAAAGAACACGTGCCATAGCGCATGGTAATATACGACGCACATCCTACATAAAAAAAGTAAAGGGATTCTGCATGAACGTAGTCCAATTATTATGTCGTTGTTTTGATAAGATTTTATCGCCCTTATTGTTTGATGATTTTCAGAAGCGTGTGATCCCTTTGTTTCCGAAATTTAAATGACCAGGCTCCCTGGTGTGATTACGTAATTATAGATCATAATACATAGGCATATCGGCCGACAGTGTGGTGTTTGCAAAGAACACGTGCCATAACGCACGCGATTGGTCAATTCATAGTCCAATTAAAATGAAATTGTTCAATTGACAAAAATTAATTGACCAATCAAAGAAAACAACAACTTAATGCTAATCCCGTGATTTAATTTTTTTTTTCAGTTCGTTTGAGAACACTCGCTTCGAAGCATTTACTTCTATCTAATTGCAAAAGCTAAATTACGAAATGTCTGACTCTGATTCTGATAACTCTTGTGTTCGAGTTTGATTTCGACACAGACATATCAAAATTTTCGGGATTTTCTGCGTCTGACTCCGATTCTTCCGTCTCCGAGGTCGAGGATGCTCCCGATCTTCAATGGCAGGACGAGCTTACACCACCGATGGTGTGTTTTACTTTTCTAATTTCGCATATTTACTCAAATTCAGTTTGGGAAAAACTAAAAATAATGGCTGGGCTACCAGAACATCGTAACTTTGATTATTCAAGGCGTAGTTACGATGTTTTGGAAGCCCATCAAAAAATATTTTTTCACTGTATTTTTTGAAGCAAACAACGCATTTTAAAAAAATAAAAATCATCATTTTTCATAAATGATTTTCTATTACGGGATTGGATATAATTTCTTATAGGAAAACACATGGATCGAAAACAACGTGCGCGATATCATGTAAACTCAAAATATATTTGGGCGAATGTTACTTTTGAAAAAATCGCATTTTCTTGGACAACAATTTGCAAAGCAAACGATCTGCATACGCCGAATCTTTATGTTGTCATTGACGATCGATTTTTCCTCTTCCAGAAATGTTTTCTACCCAAATGGTCAACAGTATACGTGCTGTTTTGTCACAAATATAACACTCGCTAAAACAATAAAGTTAAATTTTAAATCGGAATAAATCTCCGTGAAAAAACTGAAGGGAAAACAACGATTTTCTTCACAACGTCGAATACTCCAAAAAAGAGGGGTCTTTTCAAACAATGACTGGTTTTCATGATCCTAAGATATTATTTTAGGAAAACAATGCTGGAAAAGAAGAAAGTATTTATTACAAGCAATGTCTTCTTTTCCCACAATGTTTTGAAATGTTTTCTACCCTACAAGATACTTGTATTAGAATTTATATTAACTTTGTATTGTTGTCTGCAACCTCTTTCAATTTTGACCAGTCTATAATTTTGACATCTTGTTAAGAGTTAATTATTGAAAAAATATCATTTTTGATTTAAATTTTGATGACCTCTAACCAAACAAAATAAAAGTTGAAGAAAACCTTCGAAACAATCAGGAATAACAGAAATTGCTGATCCTAAGCACTTCCTCCTTTTCCCACTTTGTTCCGTACCTTTCAAAGACAAATCACACATTTTGAACCATTTATTTTTTTCTTTTCTTTTGGATATTCCAATTTTGTGAGATTTGAATCTTGCTGTTTACTAAAAATTGAAAATAAAGTAGGAAAAATGGAAATTGTTACAAGAAAAGAGTATTTGTGAACATGAAGAATAAAAAGACTTACTTTTACACCCATTTTTTTCTCAAACGATTATTAATTTCTGCAAAATAATTATACCATAAGAAAGAGCTTTCAATTCTCTTAAAACTTTATATATACCAAAAATGTGTCAAATTATTATTTCAGTGCTTTTTTATCACTTTTTTAGGACAGGTGCAAAATTTTCAATACAAATTGATAAAATCCAATATTCCCTGTTCAAACAAGACCATAAAAGGGCATTCCCTGTAACTGGTATAGATTATTGATTTTTCTTTATCAGATTTCAGTACACTGCTGTATTATCTCTACCTCTCTGAGTGGTAATGAGTTAAACTGCTAAGTACATGAAACACAAATTTACATACAATAGTAAAAATTCAAATATTGCAATTTCAAATTTGATTTTACTGGAAAGAAAACATGGCATCAGACAGTGTAGATCAAAGATCAGACTGCACATTCTTTGCAGTCTGATCTTGATTTACACTGTCTGCAAAAGGTCAGTTAGTCACGCTAAGCAGCGTTGGGGTTAATGACCCAGAGGAAGAAATCCTCTTAACACTTTACCACACAATCCCGACTTTTAACGACCCTGAGAGAAAAGCCTTTTGAAAACATTGTGCGAAAAGGAGAAAATGCTGGTAACCAGCATTTTCTCCTTTTCCCACAATGTTTTCTAGCCTTCCCAAAACAAATTTCAATTATTTAATTACATTTATTTGGTTGTCTGAAAATGCTTTCAATTTGGACTAGTCTAAAAATTTGTTGTTTGGTAATGAGTTAAAATGTTAAGGGAAAAGGCGAAAATGCTGCTAACCAACATTTTCTCCTTTTCCAGCAGTGTTTTTTACCCATTCAAAGACATATATTCCATCATTTGAGCCAAAATTATTTTTTTTTGTCTGCAAATGCTTTCAATTTGGGCAAGTGTAAATTTTTCTGGAGTGGTACAGTTAATGTAACTATGTACAGTCAAATACCTCAATATTTGAGTGATTGATTGAAGGGTGTTTTACCAGTTATCAACATTATTTCAATCATATTACAAAAACAGTTTCCTTGTTCTCTAATGGCCTTCAATTCATCAGTACTGAGCTGGAGCTCTTGTATGTCTTGCGCAAGGACACTTCCATGAAAAAACTGACCATGTCATGTGAGGACCAAACCCAGGACTTCCAGATTTCATATCCTATGCCTTCAAAACTGTACTATGCAGGATTACCCAAAGTTCAACATGTTGTGGCAGGGTTCATTCTAGAAATCTAACCCATGGGGCCAACTGGCCCCTTCATCAGAAAAATTAGGGGCCATTAGAGGAAACAATGGGGACAAGGGAAAACTACCTTGATGGATCCTTGTTACTAAAAGTAAATTTTTCTTCCATTACTGCCCTAATGACCTTTTCCCTCTGAATACCTCACTCATGTGCATATGAGAAATTGTGTAATCAGCATTATCTGTTTCTTGTGCTTAGAGCACAAAATACTGTATATTTTGTGTTTAGTTAGAACTGTTTAATGACAACAAATAATAATAATCTATACTGGTTCACTGCCAGTGGTGGCCATTTTTAGCTCCACTGGCCGAAGGCCAGCGGGCTTATGTCATGGCCCGGTGTCCGTCGTGCATCCGTCCGTGCGTCCGTCCGTGCGTTAACTTTTATTTCAAACATCTTCTTCTCTGAAACTACCCATCCAATTTTCATGAAACTTCACAGAAATGATCCTGCCATGGTCCTCTTCAGAATTTCTTGAAAGAATTTGATTCCTTCAAAAACTCTGGTTGCCATGGCAACAAAACTGAAAAATATTGGAAATCTTTAAAAATCTTCTTGTCTGAAACCATAGGGCATAGGGCTACCAAATTTGGCATGTAGCTTTATGTAGTAGATCTCTATCATGTTTCTTGAAATTATAGCCCTGGGGTCAAAATTGGCTCTGCCCCAGGGGTCACAAGTTTTACATAGGCTTGTATAGAGAAAACATTAAAAATCTTCATGTCTGAAACCATAAGGCATAGGGCTACCAAATTTGGCATGTAGCTTTATGTAGTAAACCTCTATCATGTTTCTTGAAATTATAGCCCTGGGGTCAAAATTGGCTCTGCCCCAGGGGTCACAAGTTTTACATAGGCTTATGTAGAGAAAATTTTAAAAATCTTCCTGTACCTAGCCATAAGGCCTAGAGCTACCAAATTTTGCATTTAGCTTGATCTAGTTGGGGTCTACCAAAAGTGCCCAAATTATAGTCCTGGAGTCAATTTGGCCTCATGCTGGGGGGGGGGGGTTCACAAGATTTACATATTTCAGCCTTCAATCTTGTGCCAAAAGCTGAATAGGCGCATGGGAATACATGCCCTGGTTTCATGGATTTCAATATCCATAGAACAGCTCATAAATAATTCAAAGCATTGAAAACACCTGTGAGGCATTTGTCAAGGGAGCCATTGTGTGGAATTAATAATTTGAAAAATAAACAACAGAAATAGTTTCAAAGTATTCGCTTGAAAGTCAACCTACTATATAGTCATGCAAAATCTGATAGAGACGGGTGCAATCTTGTGGGATGAACAAGTCCGGGCTAACAGTCCTGGGACGAATAAGCCAAGGAACTAACTGATTTTGGGATGAACAAGCACAGTATGTGTGTATCATTACGCCACTATAGAGGGCCAAAGTGGATCAAGCTATTTTCGATAAAAAGAAAGTATTTCCACAATCAACAGCCTAATCCAATTTATTATTATACGCCATTTTCATTTATATATCTGAGTGCAACCGAAACACTTATTTGTCTCAGAAAAATTGATTTTAATTGGGTTTACTTCCTTTGGTTTTGCACAAACTACCATACATGAATTTCAAAATGCCTTATTAAATTCGTAGTGGCATTGTCTTCGACAAATGCCACAAAAACTAAAAATCATCATGTACACCAAAACTATAAAAAATGTTTACTATCACAAGAGTGAACTGTTTTGAACAAGGAAAATGAACAGCTCTGAGTCAATTATCCTCAATTCTTGTAGCGCGATGAAAAGGACAGATGAGTGTCATGGCAGCCATTGGTTTATATGCACCTCTGAGAACAGATTATGAATTTTTTTAAAAAATATTTTATCACAAAACGTCTGAAAATATTTAGTGTCTTAATAAAAGTGTTCGAATCATTTTCTTCTGTAGTGGCCAATGTTAGATGGAAAAAATGTCCATTCATAAGTGACGAAACGAAATCTATGTCACGAAATTCTCTGATCTAACAAGATGTGTTTGTGAAACACTAATGCCCCCCGAAACGGCCATTTTTTGAGAAATGTAACCTTGATATTCAACGTTGACCTTTACTGATAACCTTGACCTTAGTACCAGCAGATGTGTATTGATGAGATGTGCCTTCATACCAAATATGAGCCTTGTAACTAAAATTAGTTTAGGAGTAATGGGAAAATGTTAAGTTTTCATGTTAAGTTTGTGCAGACAGACAGACGGACAGACAGACGGACAACAGTAAAACAATATGCCCCCGATCTTTCAATACAGGGGCATAAAAAAGTGTTTAATTGATAAATTCATCTTTTACCACTTTGCCATCTATCCAATCAGAGTATTCACCATCATTTTAATCAAAATCAGAATTGTATCATGCAAACCTTTACGATTTTACTCTTTACCAAACAACAAAATTTTGGACATGACCAAAACAACATTTGCAGACAACAAACTGAATGTTACTTAATTGACAATATTTCTCTTTAACAAGAAAATTTTCCGAGTTTCCTCAATATAAAGCCCCTGTAAAACATGAAACCCCTGAAGCAGGCCTTATTTCGACCCAGGGCTAAATTTTGAACAAATTCAGAAATGAATCAAATTTGGTAGCCCTAGGATTTATGGTAAGGAGCAAGAAGATTTTTAGAATTTTCACTCTATAAGCACATGTTAAATCTATGACCCTTAGGGTGAGGCCAATTTTGAAACAGGGCTTTAATTTGAACAATTTTGGAAGAACCCTGTTAGATGATGACACTTATAAAATATAACAGCTGTATCTTAAGGTCAGGAACACACAGATCTTGAAAGTTTTCACTATAAGCACATGTTAAATCTATGACCCCATAGGGTGAGGCCAGTTTTGAAACAGGGCTTTAATTTGAACAATTTTGGCAGAACCCTGTTAGATGATAACACTTATAAAATACAAGAGCTGTAGGAATGAGAGCAATGCCCCCCAAAAGCCCTAATTCCAGAAACTGTGACCTTAAACCTGTTGTTGGGATCAGATGACCCTGATTATTGTAATTTCAAAATGGTCTCCAGCTGGCCACCTTGTATCCAATCCAAGGAAAAAAGAGATGTTTGTAAAACATGTATGCCCCCCTAATGGCATCCTATTCTAAATATAACATGTGATTATAAACTGTTAAGTTCAAAGTGTAAAAACGAACAAAGGGTAATTACTCAAAAATTATTATGATAAATTAACAATTCTTGGGCACTGCACTTCCCATTTATGTGAACTATCAACTTATAAAGTTTCATGATTTTACCTCACATACTTTTTGAGTTATGCTCCGGAAAAAAATTAAGTACGAAAATCAACAAAGGGCAATAACTGCAAAAATATAATGGGCAGAGTTATGGTTCTTGTGCAGTGCACTTCTCCTGAATAAGATCTATCCACATGTAAAGTTTCAAGATGATATCTGAAAAACCTTTTGAGTTATGCTCCGGACAAAAATTAAGTATGAAAATCAACAAAGGGCAATAACTCCAAAAATATGATAGGCAGAGTTATGGTTCTTGTGCACTGCACTTCTCCTTAATAAGATTAATCCACCTATTAGGTTTCAAGGTGATATCTGAAATACTTTTTGAGTTATGCTCCGGACAAAAATTAAGTATGAAAATCAACAAAGGGCAGTAACTCCAAAAATATGATGGGCAGAGTTATTATTCTTGTGCACTGCACTTCTCCTTAATGAGATCTATCCACCTATGTAGTTTCAAGATGATACCTGAAATACTTTTTGAGTTATGCTCCGGACAAAAATGTGGTCTACGGACCGACCGACCGACCGACCGACCGACCGACGGACCGACCAACAAGTGCAAAGCAATATACCCCCACTTCTTCGAAGGGGGGCATAATTATAGATAAGAATTTTGTCACTTTGTTCCAGTATAGTCACATGACATTTTGGCATCAAGACTAACAATATCACATGATTGGTATTTTTCAGCATCAAAATTAAATTTTAGATGGCAAATTTAAATTGGGCATGTACTGAGTTGAAAAGGGTAGGAAGAAATTTGTCATTTAAACCGATCTTTCCTACAGAAACATGCATCCTGTCTTGTTTTTGTTGTATTTTATAAATTAGCAGCAGTGACTGTTGTTTACATTCCAATTAGTGGTTCACACAAAACAGCAATGTCATTCACTTTATAGTTCACAAGAAAAGTTGGATATCATTCTGGGTTTGAAAACGGGTATCGCCGCACGTTTTTGTCCGGCCTCGAAAACGGATAAGTAAAATCTCAACACTCGTGAGATTTTTGTGTTTCACACATGCCTTTGTTTACATTGGAGATAGAAACGTCAAACGTGTTTTCGCGTCAAAATATGGAGATCAGTAAGACAATAAAAGTTTTCCTGAAGTTCAAAGAAGCCATTTTTGTGCAATCTGCCTAATGCCGTAAAATTTTAAAGTTTGGATCACAACAGATCATGCATACAAGAAACATCAGTGAATGTTCACAGTGCGTAAGTATTTGTCCCCAGATGCGCATGCGCTTAGCTATATAAGTATACTGCTTATAATAGATAAAGCACTTTTTTATGATTACCGTCCTTAAGTGTTAGTCATCAGTTATTAGCTAATTGAGAGTTAAGTGGTTGTATCTGAAAAGTTTATAAGGTTGATTTAAACCATTTTTACTCACAAATTTCACTTGCCTGAATAAAAATCACTGAATTAAGATCAGGTGGATTCATATGTCTCTCTGCTCTATAGTGTTGGGGTTATTCAAAGGGGTGACACATTCTTGTGTCTCATTTGTGTTCCTATTACCCACTGCCATTGAACCATAAATTGGACAATTCACTGAGGATACATTAAATTAGGTCATCAATGCTTGATCCTTGTTCCAAGAGTTAAGTCTTCTCTAGCTTGATGAAAATTAGTTATTTGGTACTTTAATTTTCTTGAACAGTGTAGTTATCATATATGGACAAACTTAGGTTGTGTATACATCTCCAGGACCATCAGAATTTGACTGTTTCCAACATGGTGTCTCTTGATGGATAAACATGAGGTTAGGTTAATCACTTTTGTTGATTGGTTATATTTGATCAATAGAAGATATATGCTTCATTAAAGAAATGAATTGATTTTGTCTGTTTGGAATGCCACTTGAACACATCAGTGGACAAAAATAGGTTGTGCTGGGAAATCCCTTAAAACTTAGTAAGTATAATCATACAGAGCACACAAACCAACATATGCCTTTGAACAAGTGATGTGCAAAAAGTAGGTCACTGGGCTAAATCTTAGAAAAACCTTGTTTGCACTCTAGAGGCCACATTTTTAGCCTGTTACTCATGAAACTATGTCTGATTGTCTGTCTCGATGATATCTCAGACAAGTTCAAAATTGGGTCATGTTGTGTCAAAAAGTAGGTCACTGGGCCAAATCTTAGGAAAACCTTGTGTGTACCATAGAGGCCTTATTTTCAGCTGATACTGATGAAGATTGGTCAGAATGTATATCTCAGACACGTTTGAAATTGGGTCATGTCACTCGGTTGAAAAGTAGATCAAAGGGTCAAATCTTTGAAAAACCTTGTGTTCACTCTGGAGACCACATTTTCGGTCTGATACTCTTGAAACTTAGTTAGAATGTTTATCTCAATGATATCTTGGACAGGATCCAATTTGGATCATGTCAGGTCAAAAACTAGGTCACTGAACCAAATCCTCGAAAAACCTTGTGTACACTCTATGGGCCAAATTTTCAACCTGAAATGCATGAAACTTGGTTAGAAATTTTGTATTGATGATATCTTTGGCAAGTTCCAAATTGAGTCGCCATGGGTTAAAAAGTAGGTCACTGGTCCAACGCTTAGAAAAACCTTGTGTGCACCATAGAGGACACGTTTCCTGTCTGATTCTCATAAACTTGGTCAGAAAGTTTGTCTTGATGATATCTTGGACAAGTTCCAAAGTGGGTCACATCTGGTCAAAAAGTAGGTCACTAGACCAAATCTTAGAAAAAACCTTGTGTGTACCTCAGAGGTGACATTTAACATGGTCAGAATGTTTGTCTTAATGATATCTCAGGCAAGTTTGAAATTGGGTCATATTGGTTCAAAAAGTAGGTCATTTACACTTGTGTTTTACATCATTAAAACCAGGATCTCTTCAGTTTTATGAACTGTAGATGACTTTACTCAGGTGAATGCTTTAGGGTCAATGGCCCTCTTGTGTAAAGTTTTTATTATACAATTATTTTACTTCTCTCGTCTAAATATGATATAATACACAGGTATTAAACAATATTCATACATGTGTCTTGAAAGTGTCAAAATATCCATTTCATTTCAAATTACCAAACCATAAAAAAGTTATACTAAAAAAAAGTGTACATTCAGACATGTACATGTCAAATTAACACTATCTATTTTGGATTTCTGAATTTTTAGGCAATGGTGATAACTTATGAGTTCACAAGAGGCTGGAAGAAAAGGGAAGTAGTTTCTCCAAGAGAGTGTAGGTTTATCCATGAGCCATGGATAATAGTTATTTTGTCAGTGAAAGCGTTTGGCTGTAAAGAATTACATCTATTTGACAGTAAAGATCAAAAATATGAAATGTGACAATTCATCATTTTGCATCATTTAATTTTCCTGTATGTGCACATCATCTGCATTTTGAAAATTATGTGGTGCCATTAGCTAACAGAAATCACATGACCCCATTGATCTGAAAAAGACATTTGTGATTGTGTACTAATAAAATTTGTGATTGTAAAATAGCAAGATATAATTCCAAAAAATAAACAAGACTTACCTTGGTTAAAGTTGATGTTCGTTTGGAATTCTTTGTTGTCATCAAACACAAAAGTGATCAGATGAGATGCGCGCCGACAATCCACTAAATCGTCAGTGTTAAAAGCCTGGTATCTTGATTCAAGGAATTTCTCATAACAAGAAAACCTTGGAATTTTGAGGAATTATCTGCTTTCATCATGCAAACAAAAAACCCATTCTAAAACATCTCTGGGAGGGTTGAATAATGGGTGGGCATCTGATCACTTTCATGTTTGATGACTACAAAGAATTCCAAACAAACATCAACTTTAACCAAGGTAAGTCTTGTTTATTTTTTGGAATTCTTTTACGTCATCACACTTCCGTTCTCAGATGAAGACTTCAAAGCTGAAATTACTTGAATCAATAACTAACACATACACCCATTAGTACTGTACAATACCTGTCATGCACAAAGATCAACAACTTTGTAGCTACTGTAGCACAGCAGAGTCAAATGTTGTGGTTTGCACAGAAATTGGCTTATTATAGAAATCACTAAATACTCTAGCACTAGCCCAACCTGCTGTCTTCAAAATCTCCTCTATCAATACACTTTTACTGGCAGGCCTAGATACTGATGCTGCCCTTACACTATGAGCTTTATACTTAGTGCAATCAATTCCTGCTTGTCATAACAGTTTTAATCCATCTACTAATTGTAGAACTTGTCACTGAATGATATGGTTTGAAAAAACTTATAAACAACCTCATATTGTTACCACGTAAAGCTTTAGTCTTTTCTAAATAGCTTGTTAAAATTGTATATACACAAATCCTCCTATCTGGAGTGAATTCTTTTAATTCAACAACCGGTAAACTTCTACCTGCTTTTGACTGCTTTAAAGGGGCTACATACTTTAAAACGTACTTTGAGGATTCCTTTCTCATGCCCTCAATAGTTAATAAGTGCAAAGACTGGCTTCTACCAGCCAAAACAAGTGCAATTAACATAACCAACTTTAAAGATAACATTTTAAGTGAGATATCAGAATCTACTGAAACTGACTTCAAGTAACTCAAAACTAAAGAGACATCCCATATCTCAGAATATCTTGACCTAGAAGGTCGTAAATTATAAATTCCTTTCATAAATCTAATGACCAAGGGGTGTGCACCTACAGTAAAACCATCTTGCACTAACCCAACAGCTGAAAGAGCAGACCTAGCTGAATTGATTGCACTATAACTTAAACCTTTATAAAAAAGTTCTTACAAGAAATCAAGAACGAAATTTACATTTGCTTGAAACTTATCAATTTGCCTTTCACTACAGTATTGAAACCATTTCTTGATATACATTGAGTATTGTTTTTGAGTTCCATGTCGTCACGATGACAATATGATGTTTGTAGCCCTTGCTGAAATGTTCTTATTTTGGAAATTTTTCCTGATAACCGACATGCCATCAGAGTGAGTTTCCGATAAAGTGGATGAATCTTCTGAGTTCCTGGTAAAGTCAATGTTGTTTTGTCCATCGGAATTATGTATGGAGTCTGTACTACATGATCCATCACAGTTGTAAACCAGGATTGGGTTAACCATATTGGTACTACTAAACCAGGATTGGGTTAACCATATTGGTGCTACTAAGATGCACTCCCCTTGGTCTTCTCTCAGCTTGGTCACCACATGTGGTATTAGACTGAAAGGAGGAAATGCATAAAAATAAATATCTGACCAATTCATAGAAAAAGCATCCACAAACTCTGCATCAGGGTCAGGTTTCCAAGAAACATACTTTTGTAACTGACAATTCAACCTTGATGCAAACATGTCAATAACAGGTTTATCCAAAACATTTTGAATTCTATGAAAAACTGCCTTACACAACATCCATTCTACATTATCATTGTAATTTCTTGAATCATAGTCTGCCACATTCTGAGACCCAGGAATATATGCAGCAGATAACCAGATATTTTTTGCAATTGCCCATAACCAAATCTCTTTAGCTAATTGATTACAAGGTTTTGATTTTATGCCTCCCATGTTATTAATATAGGACATTGCACAGGTGTGGTCTGTTTTTACTTGAATGTGTAAACCTGTGAAACCCTTACAAAAGGATTTCAAGCCATAAAAAATGGCCAAGAGTTCTAGGTAATTAATGTGTGACTGGCTTTCCTGCTCAGACCAACGACCACCTGTTTTTGAACTCTCAAAACTTGCTCCCCAACCAGTTTTAGAAGCATCTGTTGTTATAATTTTACTTGGACTACCATGGGAGATTTGCCTTTTGGCTGTTTGAATGTTACTAATCCACCAATCTAACTCTTGATGCATATTTGAAGTTATTGACATCTTTGCATCAAAGTTTCCATGAGATTTAGACAGAGCCTGAATCTTGTTCATCTCTAATTGTCTGTAAAAAAGAGGACCAAATTCATTTGCAGAGAAAGAAGATATCATTAAACCTATTACTCTTGCAACCTCACAGATAGATGCCTGTGATTTCTTTCTCAGTTCTTTACACTCTAATATAAGAACTGCTTTTCCTTCTTCTGTCAAATAAACTAACATAAGAGTAGAATCAATATGGTTACCTAAAAATATGATATTCTGACAAGGCTTGAAGACAGACTTCTTCTCATGTGTAATAAAACAAAGAGTTTCCATCAATGACACAGTGTCCTAACATTAACTTCACATTCATTGAAAGAATCGGAAACCAAAATGGAGTCATCTATATAGCCAGAGTTTATAGCCAGAATGACCCTTTTTCCTTAACATAGCAAAAACTGGTTTCATTAGTTTTGTGAATTTACGGGGTGCAAACACAATTCCATTTGGTAAAGAAGTATACTCAAATAAAGTCCCTAGCCATTTAAATCTAAGAAATTTTCTATGTTCTTTAGCAATTGGAACTGAGTAATAAGTATGGCGGAGATCAATGGATGCCATAAAACAGCCGGGCTTGATGAGTTTAAGAGCAGTTTCAAAAGTATCCATTTTAAAATGATGATACTCAGTGTAAGTATTCAACTCTTTCAAATTCAAAATCATACGATGTTCTCCATCCTTTTTTTGGCACAGTGAAAATTGGCGATATGAACTGACCATATTCATGTTCAGCTTTTTCTACAACTCCCATTTTCAGTAATTTGTCTATTTCATTTTGTGTTATTTTCTTTTCCAAAACAGTAAAATGTTGCTGTCTGACAGAAGTCTGAACAGGAGGATTATTTTCAAAATCTATAGGACAATGCTGTACAATATCTAATATACTTTGATCTGAGGTAATATTTTTCCAATTTTCTATAAACTGACCAAGCCTACCTGCTTCAAAAACTGTTTGTTTTACTTTTCATTGGTGCACTGACCTCAGGCCTCTGAGAGTTTTTTGGTTTCGCCAGTATCTGTGAGTTATTCTGGGGACCAACTCTACCCCTTCGATAGTATGGCCTAAACCTACTGGCCCCTCTATGAAAACGACTGCCTCTACCTCCACGATTTCCCCCTCTAGCACCTTGGACATTTTTACTTATTTTATTCAGCTCTTCAATATCTTTTATGTCTTTAATAATTGAGTCTCCATACAACCAGTCAGAGAAAGAAGCAGAGGTACACAAATGATGTAATTTGGGATCCATGTCTTTCTTATGGTTTTCTTTGCGTCGAGTATTGATCCATTTATTAGCCTGGCCCAAGAGACCAATAGCATTCATTCCTATTTCTAGATGTGTTTCACCAAGAGAGTCAGCCTGACCTTCCATTATTTTCACCAAGTTGCTTGTAGCCTTGACTATACAATTTTGAATGCCCCTCATTTTCGAATCTTCAATTTGTGTTTGTGTCCTTAACACAGACCAATACACCTGGGTTAACCTTAGTCTCTTTTAATGATTCACAGTTTTCTGGGCGAGATATATTTTTTACTATTTCAGAATAATTCTCATCAGGCATGCCCTCACGAAAAGCTTCAGTGACCAACCCAGCTAGAGTTTCATTGACAGGAACATCTGTAACATCGGACTTTTTGAACTTTTTAACATATCTGCCAAAAATATTGTCAGAAAACGGCACATTTTCGTCATCTGACTGATCGTCGTGCCGGTCGCAAACACCGGGCTGCCCGGCGGTAGTTTCATCCTGAAACTCATCTTCGTTCCAGTCCTCCTCATAAAGAGCATCAACACGCTTTGACAGCGTTTCTACATTATCATTAGTTCTATTAATAATGGCGTTCATCTCTCTCAAAATGCGTAAAGCCTCAACATTGAAATGATCAATTGTTTTAGGTGGCTGACTAGCCGTACTTGCCGACTGTCTGGAAACATTTTCTGGCGGCTGTTGAGAAGATTTTTGTTTGGCTGGGATGGCTTTATTGGTCAGAACAGCCCTCGGGGCCTGAACATTCCTAACATTTTCAGCCTTGTTCGCTTCCTTTTGAATCATGGCGGACGCCATTGTTGGTTAGTACACGTGAAAGGAAGTATGTGTACACTGTAACCGTACACGTCACCAGAAGTGTATAACAAATCACGTGACTTTTCCTAATAAGGAAAAAGATAAAGAGGTTTCCTAAGTAAACACCCTAAAAAATAAAACAGCTATAAAGCTGTACCAGTACCAGAAAAAGAAATTGTTGGTCCTTAAAGAGTACAAGTACTCTACTATTCAAGTATGAATAAAAGGATCTACACCGACCTACGGATCCAAACAGAAGCACGTCTGTTCAGTCCGAGAGTGGCTGGCGCACTGACGATTTAGTGGATTGTCGGCACGCATCTCATCTGAGAACGGAAGTGTGATGACGTAAAAGAATTCTAATCTGTTCAGTGGCTCAGTTTTCAACATTAGCCTATTTCCCGTCTCTAAATATGCCATGCCTTTCCTTGATTTTCCATGGAAAGCCATGGATTTCTATAGAATTTGCCATGGAATTTTCAAATGCAGGCAGATTTTCTGTGGAATTCCATGGAATAAGCAGATAGCAATTTTTCTATCTTTTTCTTAGCCATGGATATTCGTAGAATCCAATAATTTTCCATGGAAAGAAAGAAATCAGCTACAACTTTCCACAGATTTATAAAGAAGTTGCCATGGAAAGTTGAACTTAGTCAATTCTGAAGATGGAAAAGTGATGGAAAAATAAGATAGCCAATTTTAAGGACGGAAAGTGGCGGCACTTCGGACTTAGTCTATTTTCTACAATTTCAGACTTAGAAATTTTCTTGTACTGCCTGTTTTATACAGTGGAGACAAACTTATTTGTGACAGTGGATTTTACTGATCTATCTCCCTTTTTTTCTTTTAATTTCTACTGTATGAAATGTTACCTAACTTTTACTATTTCATGTAAATCATGTCACTATTTACAGTGTACACACATTCAAGGTCTTTTTTACCCCTTACCACACAACCCCTACTTTTAATGACAATGAGAAAGAAAGCTTTTGAAAACATCGTGGGAAGAAGAGAATATTATGGCAACTAGCATTTTCTCCTTTTACCACCACATTTTCTACCATTCCTCCAAAAATTTAATTTTTTGAGTCAAACATATTTTTTTGTCTTCAGAGGTGCTTCCAATTTGGACCAGTCTAAAATTTTGTCATGTGGTAATGAGTTAAACCTTAACCACTCTCTGGGCTAATTCAGGATATGCGAATTGATATTTTTCTCATATTAATCCAAAAAGCAGGATTTGACATTTCATGCCAATTAGACTTAGTTTTTTTTTTTTAATTTAATGCAGTTTTAAAAGCTTATGTCATATTATAGAGGCCAGTGCACCTATGCTTCCTGGCTTTCTCTGACCAGTACTGACACTACGCCTTTCCAAGCCAGTGACCACTTTCCTACATTGGTGTGAGACAAAAAATCATCAGAAAGAAAGTTTGTCACAACCGGGTATCAACTCATGACCACAAGGTCAAGAGTCAGATACACTAACCACTGAGATACCCGGTCGGGCCCATGAAGTGTCAAATCTTGTTTTTTGGGAAAGATAAGAAAATATTTCAATATGTAGTTTGCTGAAAATTTTAAGCAGAGTTCTAATTGTTAAAGACTTAAAAAAATAAAGCTCACTGCACATTCCAGTCTGAATGTTTTGTTTACATAATTATATCACTGTTAATCTCGTTCTGTATTATTTGGCAGTCTGGATATGATATGGTTTCTGTCGACCTCAAAACTAATAAGAACTTCCTGAAGGGTTTTGGCTCTTTCAGCAGTCAGGTTATCACTGAAATGAATACAGAACATCATCTTACAGTGTGATTTCCACCAGTATTCATATTTCTTAACTAGGTCTTCTGTAAGCTGGCTGTCAGTAGATTTATAGGTCTGGTGCCAGCTGACTGGCACGAGGTGTTATCTCTGCTGCTAGCCAGCTACTGGAATACGAAAAACTGAGAGAGAACACATTAAACAAGCAGACTTTTGTGACTCACTGCTTGCATTCTCCATTTCATAGTGGAGAATAGTGTATTATAAGCATTCACATATATTGTAAATCGAAAATGTGGCCCATGTGGCTGAATGATTGCTGTGAGGTTCAATCCTGGCATGTAAGGCAAGCCAAGTCTTTCTGCCTGTGAGTGGCTAGGTGGTTTACCCAGGAACTCCAGTTACCTACTTAATAGACTGGCTCTGCTTTTAAGTGAAACAGTCTTGGAAGGACAGTCAGCCCCGATATTTGAGAGTTCTTATATTTGCAATATGCAAATAAACATACTATACTGTGTGAAATGTTCTTATCATGTGTTAAAAGCACTTGAGAAGCATGTTTGGAAAAACCCTAATCTCAACCTGTATGCACAATTACTTACAAACTAAGGCTGACTGAATGAGAACTGGCGATGTTTTTAGCATGGTTAATGATCACAAGAATATGATGCATGTTATTAAGAGCTCGTTATCTCCGAGTTAAACTTTCTAAATGTTTATTACATTGCAGACAACTTGGATCAAGATGGACAAATCTCAGTTTGCTCGTATCAAATTATATGGTCTGCGGTTTGCATTGTTTTTTAACTTCTCAAAATTAGAAGTTAAAATTTTCCCAAAAACTAGACATGATTTGACTTTTTTGTAGATCTATAATACATGTAGTTTCAGCCAATTTACATTGCAGCAGACAGAACATTGGTATGTTGTGATTTCCAAGATTTCAAGACTTAATAAAAAGATAAAAAATAAAATAATGGAAATGTTTGTAAGATCCTGGTGTCTGTGTTCAGCAGAGATGACTCGCTTGGTAATGGACTTTCTATGGTAGGATTGTTTGTTTGTTTGTATTGGAGTTTAAATATGTCATACTTACCTGCAATATTCTGCTTTCTGAAGATGAGGCACATTGTTTTGAAGAACACCACCAACCAGCTGCAAGGGTTTTCCAACAGCAAACACTTGTGAAGTTTCTCTGTGGACCAGAAAGTAGTGAACTTCAAGTATTCTCCTGTCCTGAACATTCTCACTCACAGAGACAGTATAGGAATTTCTCTTTTTAACTTTACTGCAGAGTTTGCTATACATTACATAGCCATTGTGAATGATTTTCTTTGCCCTAACAAAGTTCTTGAGCTTAAGTTCATTAATCCAACTGGCTAGTTTATTTTGAACTTCTGGAGTTAAACTGAAGTTGTCAGGTAATGGATATGTTTTTTTCACAATGCACTGAGTTACATCTCTCTGTTCACTGTTTTTCTTAGCATCAGTGACGGATGAAATGAAAGTTTTCACTTTATCAGTCGTGTGTTCATTTGACAGGTTCTCAATCCGTTTTGTAGCTTGAAGGTACCAAAATGTCTACCGACAAACATTTCCATTGCCATGTATGCTTTCCTTAATTTCGCCATTAAACGATTCAAAACAAAAACATGACCATGCCCACATTGGTCCCCATTTTCTTACGAACTCTGTCAGATGTAGCAGGTTATGAAAATTCAATCCAAGAATGTTCAGGTCGTACAGTCCTGCTGTTGGTTTTACAAAAATATTTAAAAGTAGGTTTGCCCTTTTTAAGTCTACCTTACTGATTCCCTCCTCTAGAAGGATGTACGTAGCTTCAACGAGTAAACTCAGGTGATTTAGGTGTTCTGCTGGAAGAAGACCTTGAAGGCATGGCAAGCAATAAAACATCAACCAAGATCGAAGTTCTGAGGCTTTCCAGTGACTCAATGTGTCTAGTTTCCGAGGTAGCCTATTGATAAGATAAGGGGGGGTAATAGATTTTAGTCGTCTGTCTACCTCTTTCTCCGAGTTACCAATAAAAAAAGGTTTTCCATTATATTTCTTATCAAACCATAATGTTAGCAGCTTTTTTGTTACACCAAGAAGTATGCCATGCATATCATCTATCACAATGTTATTGTTCAAGCTGAAATTTGGCAAATAATTAAAAACGCTTTCTCCAATGAAGCCATTTACCTTTTTTCTGCTTTGCTGTGCTTGTTTTCCATCCCTTTGTATCGCTTCACTTGTTCTGAGTATCAAAGGATGGCCTTCATACGGATACACACGGCAATGGCCTTTACCAGATTGTACAACTTTACCTTGATCCATGCAATAAACACAGGAATATTCCCCATTATGCTGTGTCATATTCAGAACTGCAGATCTGGCCTGCAAATCCATTGTTGCTACTACAAGCATGGCTCTGCAGGTGAAGGTCTTGGAGTCAGTTTCTATCTCAATGCCAGCACTGTGTAATCTCTGTAAATCTTCTACAAGTGGTTTGAGGAAAGTAGTCATATGTGGTTTCCCACAACCTTGCCACATACCCCATAATACCATATTCTTTCGCTGGAACCTTTCTTGTCTAGGTAGTTCATTTATAAGAAGATACACAGGCCACAATGATGTTCCAGAACTCTTGAAAAGAGGAATTCCATCTGTGAACATTGTTAGAGTAATGTTGTTGGATTTACTTAAAAACATTCCCTCTTCCTGTAGCTTCTTATATTCTGTGCCATCAACAATATCTGTAATAGTAGATGATTTCCTAGTCTTCATATCTTGTATTGCTTTCCAGTTTCCTTTTTTGGTCAAAACTGATTTAAGTTGAGCTTCAAGATCCCCAGTCATGAAAAAGCTCTGTGAGGTGCTCACAAGCCTTTGTCCATTGCAATTTGGTGTTTGACATGTATCAGCACCATCTTCAAATGTTCGCTTACAAATGTTACAAAACAAATACCCTTTCATAAATTGGTTACCAAAACCACAACGTTCCTTTATTTTGTTTATGTTCCCTTCTAGCAAGTTACTGGCTGGTAAATAGAGACTTATCATGTCTACAAGCTGCTGAACACCTGTGTCAGAGAGATTATTGCGTGCAGCATATGCTAAAAGGGCAAGTTCATGTTCTTGTACTGTAATGTCTGAAGAATATGTTCCCTCAGAAAACTTGTCACATTGTATAACATAAAGTGGGGCTGAACTGTTCACATTGTCAGCAACTGATTTGCTAGATTCATTATTCCATGGCTCCCCAGAAGTATCATCAGAGTCAGAGTTGTCACTTTCAGAATCTGAATCTGATATCATGTCCAGAGCTTCTCCTGGTTCGTTTGCTAGAATGTCTGAAACATCTACTTCATTTTGCAGAGGAGTTCCCACAAAATCAGGTAACAATTCTTCTTCCACTGAGCTACTGCAAGCTTCCATGGCCTCTGCTTTCCTACAAAACATTAAAATTCAAAGTCTTCTCTCAATAGATGTCACTATATAAATATTATCAACAACATGTATACTACAATAATAACTGTACTATCCACATATAGGGGCCTTTGCACCCAGATCAGATGCCACAGAATGCAGAAGTTGGTCAGGCACTACAAAGTTTGCCATATATACATATATAGAGAGAGAGAGCAATATTTTAGACAAAGCATCAGGTAGAAAAAATGTACTATACGAGGACTGTTCAAATATGAATGCATCTAAGCACCTACAATTTTATTCTTCATAGGTTTCACTGAAATTTTTATTTTGTTCCCTCACAGTATTCACGTCCAACAGATATACAAAGTTTCAGTCTCCAGATCCACTCTTTGAAGGCATTTTACAGTCTTTTTTAGGTATAATATGAAGACACTGTCTTTTGACTTCGTAAATGACAGGATTTTTTTTTTGTTATTCTCTCTGTTTTCTGACTGACTGACGGGGGCAATTATCTATCTGTTCAGACACAAAATAAAATAATTATTCTATTGTATGAATATATGGATGAATTACAGTAGACCTTAATTCTTAAGATGTTATGGTGCCCACCTTTTTGCATAAACTGTACTTCTGGGTATGGCTGCTTTTGGATCACTCTCATACGCTTTGTATCTCTTAGTTGGAATGCTAGCTGAAACAACAACAACAAAAAAGATTTGCTAAGTTATTATACAAACACAGTATGACATCTTATGTTTCATTTTTATTCTTGTATCTCTTCTATCAACTGTGATGAAAAAATTCTAAAAACAAATTAAAAGATTTTAATTACACTTGAAATATTAAATAATAATTTAGCGTTTTCTAAATAACTCAGGTAGAAGGAAATAAGTCCAAAGTAGCCAGCCTTTTACAAAATACTCATAGACAGCCAAGTCAAAATGCATAGCTTTTATTGCAAAGTAACCAGTTCATCATAACTGAGTAGCCAGTAAAATAACCAGCCACTGGGACTTGTGGAAACACTGACAATCCAAATAACTTAGAGCCCCAATAAAGTCCAAAATTATAATTTTTTTATGCTTGAAAAAAGGCATGAATCTGTTAGATTTACTCTTATTTTGTCGCCAAGGGGATAGGGGCGTTCATTGCAGCATCGGTTCATGTTACAGAACCATACAAAAAATCCTATTTTTTTTATCAATTCTCCGAAGTGACATTGCCACGCACTATTCGGAATCATTCTGGTGTCCTATTTGTAGACACCATGTGACCGATGACGTATTACACAGACAATGTGCTTTCTCTCCTTAGAAAACGTTGCGAAACTTCGGTAAGTCTTTAATTTTCGTTAAATTACCTTCGCTCATCGTATCTAATTTATTTGTATGCATTAAATTGGTAAATCGGAGTTGTGTTATATTTATTTCGATCATGATATGCCTATTTCTTCTTGTCAAGAGTCGTCCAAACATCGAATGACATCTCGGCCTATAACACTTTCAGCCTATTACAATTTCAACTAGTAAGAAATTAGGCGCATACAAAATCGAATGTCTACACAGGGTATAAAGGTTTGTAATATGAGCCATGGAGAATAAGTCAAACAAAATGTGGACGTTTTATAACGAAGATCAGACTTTACATTATGTGCGATCTGATCTTGATCTTCGTAGGTAATGAAAAAGTTAAGAACTTTGTGGGTTTTTTTGGTCTGTAATTACTAGCGAATTTTGACCCGAGTTTAGCATCAGGTGGTGGACGTTTTATATCAAAGGTCAGACCTCTTACTAGGTGCAATCTGATCTCGATCTATGCTGTCAACAAAGGATATTTCTCAACTTTCAAGAGTTTAGTAGAACACATTGCTTATAGATATTTTTACTGCTAGTTTTTGAAGACAGAGTTGATGTTACTTCATCAGTCAAGTTATTGCATGCAGATGAACCATACTTTTCAAAATTATAGATACATATTCCAAAGCTGATAAATACAAGTACTTCAAGTTGTTGGAGTGCAAGACAATTGAAGACAAAAGTAGAAGTTTACTAGTACTCAAGTAATATTTATCTACCACATTGTGATTAAGAAAAATATTTTTTATGTCATTTTTTACTGATCTCTTTTCTTTCCAATCTAATAACAGTGTATCTTTTTAGGGTGTGATACAGAGAGACCAAGATGTTTGTTAACCGACAAATAGATATCCCAGTCTGGTGTTATATCTCTGCTGTACGACGATTTTTTTTTCACAGATTTTAGCACAGTCCATGTCAACAGGTATTTGAATGATATTTAGATCTACATCTATTACACATTAATGTTTGAACTTTGAAGTCTATTATATTTTAAGCTTAGAAAGGATCAGCTGCTGAAGGGATGATTGATCAAATACAACTTTTTTACACCCTTGCCATAAATTTTTGAAAGGAGCAATTGTTTGCTACAAGCAACTGCTCCTTTCTCACATTTCTCCATTCAGTTGATTTTTTTTTTTGTGAATATTCCTCAGTTGTCGGTTGTTTAATGCCATTTTCAACATTATTTCAGTTTTATCATGGCAGCCAGTACACCTGTCCATGCTTATCAAGAGTTTCTGTTTCCAGTACTTTGCATAATATCCCACCGGCTGCTTTTCCACGTAATCATTGTCAATACACTGATTAGCATTGAGAGGGGAATGTATCCTGTTGCAATGACTATCATCAATCCTGGGAAAGAAATTGGCTGAGCTAGGGATTTGAAGCAGCAATCCCCCAATCTCAAGTCCTTTATGCGACTAGCTGCACCACTAGGGCTCTGCAGTAGTATTTCGTAAAAGTAATGTACTCTTGAGAGAAAAAAAGGCATGCCTTAGGGCTAAAACAAATTAAAGTCCAACTTTTAGTAAGCAAGCACAAAAGGTACACTCAAAAGCTGCTTTGTATTAAGCCAGCACCAAAGAGACTCTCAAATTGTGTGTTTTTTTTTTTACCTTGAAAAAGAAGGCTTTTGAAACATAATGAAAAAAGGTGAAAACCAACATTTTCTATTTCCAAAAGTGATTTTACCCTTTTAGACAAGTTCCATCATTTGAGCCACATTCAATTTGTTGTCCACAAATGCTTTCAATTTGGACAAGTTAGAAATTTTATCAGCTTGAAAAGAATTAGTATAAAGGTGGCCACAAGGGCAGCGTTTACTGTATAAGGAAATGAACATATCTTGTAAAATAGTTCTAGAGATACAATCTGAGACTAGTAGATTAAAAATACATGTGTTTTTCAATCTAAATTTACTTGATTGATTGAATCGTGTTTAATGCGGCATTCAACATTATATCAGTCATTTCATTGCGTCAGTTTGCTTGTTCATGTATACCCTGGGTTTTAATGGTGCAAGGCTATGGCTCTGTAGTGTCATGCCCAAGGACACTCTTATGAAAAACCCATTGCTTCCAGTGAGGCTCAAAGCTCGGACCTCCAGGTTATTAGTGCTACACTTTACCACTGAGCCAGGGAGACCTTATATAAATTTGTATTTCAGACTCAGAATGCGAATGCAGTCTCAGTGGCAGTGTAAGATACAAGGACATAGTTGTTAAATGGCCTCTTTAGGCTTTCATTTAACTGTACCAAACAAAATTTTGGACTAGTCCAAATTCAAAGTATTTGCAGCCAAAAATTTAACTGTGGCTCAAATGATGGAATTTGTTTTTATTTGGGTAGAAAACATAGTGTGGAATCAAGAAAATGCTGGTTACCTGCATTTTCTCCTTTTCTCACAATGTTTTCAAAACACCTGGAGATGCATTAAGCCCCCTTTTGCCCGAGCATGGCCCATACATACTTTGCATTACTTAACTCTTTACCAAACGACAAAATTTTAGACTGAACCAAATTGAAAGCATTAATTTTGCAGACGACAAATTAAGTGTTGCTAAATTGATGATTTCTCTTTTTGATAGGGTAGTAAACATTGTGGGAAAAGGAGAAAATGCTGGTTACCAGCATTTTCTCCTTTTCCCACAATGTTTTCAAAAGCCTTTTCTTTCAGGGTTGTTAAAAGTCGGGATTGTGTGGTAAAGAGTTAAAAAGAAATTTATGTTCTTGCCATTTCAGTGTCTCATTTTGGACAGAGTGACGTGACATTTAAACAGTGTGGACAGGGAAAAAATCGCTCTCAGTTTATAGACAAATATGGACAATATTAGTGCATCTACTAACTTAACAATATACCAGTAACATCGGAATGGACTTCTGCAGTGATTGGTGATCGTAATTTTAGAATTTTGGATCAAAATTGTGGATTTTGGAGGTTTCTTTTGGAACAATTTGAGTGAGTAAAATTCAAAATAAGAACTCTACCTATACATATACCTATACACATCATCTACAGACAATAAAGCTAGAAAACAAGTTTGGACAGATACAGTTACGAGCTATTGCTTTCTGAGTGCTGGAATAGATAATAGGTATAAGATGACTGATTTTGCTTATGAGCTATGCTCTGTAATAAGGGGGTTTAATGCATCTGTGAAAAGTATTGACCCAGGTCAGCCTGTGCGGACTGCACAGGCTGACCTGAGACGAAACTTTTCACTACTGGACAATTTTCTGTCTGTAATAGGACCATTCCACCTCATGATTCAGTCAGTTGTTAGAAAAAAATGAACTCTGTGGATCCATGATCATGTTATGACTTGCTAGGTATCATGCATCACAGAGGTGCCTTAAGCCCCTTTTGCCATAGCCTGGTTCATGTTACTATGCACAGGTATTTACTTATGAACAGTACAAAGCCCAGGTAGCTCAGTCAAGGACTTGAGAACAGGGGGTCAGTGGTTTGATTCTTGGCTTTTCCAATTTCTTAGAATTGATGATATTCATTGAGACATGTGGGAAAGCAGCCAGTGGCTTGGAAATATTATTGTGTGAGGTACTTTAAAAAGGGTTTTTGTCGGTTTAATCCTTTACTAAACAATCTTGAGTTTTCACGACCCTAGAGATGAAGACTTTCGAAAACATTGTTGAAATTCTCTGGTTACCAGCATTTTTTTTCATTTTCCCATAATATTTTCTACCCTTTTAAAGGCAAATTTCAATACTTGAGTCCCATTTATCATCTGCAAATACTTTCAAGTCTAAAATTTTGTTGTTTGTCAAGAGTTAAAAACTACGTGCAGAAATGGGTTAACCATTTACCAGATGACAGACTTTGGACAAGTCCAAATTGGAGGTGTTTTTTGACAACTACTGTTATTCAGTGTGGCGGAAAGGATTAGATTTGTCATTGAAATGGTAGAAATCATTGAGGGAATAGAAGAAAATGCTGGTTATCAACATTTTCTCCTTCACCCACGAAGTTTCTAAAGCTATCTCCTGGGGGTCATTAAAAGACGAGATTGTTTGCTAAAGGACCATTGTATACTTGATTTAAAAGCTTGAAAATATGTAGATAGTGAAAACAATTGCAGTTTGCTCAAATGTACTGTTTATTGGTCTCGAACTTTGTAAGATATGGTTTTGTTTTAAAATTCATAAACATGAATTAAAACTGTAATCCTTTCCCAAATGACAAAATTTTATGCTAGTCCATATTGAAAGCATTTGCAGTTGACAAAATAATTGTGACTCTAAAATTAAGATTCTTTTTCCGAAGGGAAGAAAACACTGTGGGAAAAGGAGAAAATGCTGGTTACCAGCATTTTCTCCTTTTCCTACAATGTTTTCAAAGGGCTTCTCTCTCAGGGCTGTTAAAAACCGTGAGTGTGTGGTAAAGGCTTAAACTGGAAATAGAGTTTAGTATCTTTCAATAATTTTCCTTTTAGTAATAAAAAACAATGGTCACAAAAATATCACACTCAACTCTTTACCACACAAACCCGGGTTTTAATGACCCTGAAGAAGAGGGCTTTTGAAAACATGGTGCGAAAAGGAGAAAATGCTGGTAACCAGCATTTTCTCCATTTCCCACAATGTTTTCTATCCTTCCCAAAACAAATTTCAATTTTTCAATCACATTTATTTTGTCGTCTGCAAGTGCTTTCAATTTGGACCAGTCTAAAATTTTGTTGTTTGGTAAAGAGTTAATCATATTGGTAATCTTAATTCAATATTCTTCATGACTGTTGTGAAAACTTAATACTGGCTATCTGTATCTTGGGCAAAAATACTGTTCACGTAAAACTTTCCATCATAGAGCACCTAAGGTAGGAAGAGAAACAGAAACAAGTAAATGTATTTGACTGATATATGTCACAATGCAATAAATCTGTTTTCAACAGTACTTCAACTGTATAGCAGTAGCTGTACACTTACTCATGTTCACTGGGTCAATAAATGATATCCCTTTACCACACAATCCCGACTTTTAACGACCCTGAGAAAGAAGCCTTTTGAAAACATTGTGAGAAAAGGAGGAAATGCTTACAACCAACATTTTCTCCTTTTCCCACAGTGTTTTCTACCCTTCCCAAAACAAATTTCAATTTTTCAGTCACATTTATTTTGTCGTCTGCAACTGCTTTCAATTTGGACCAGTCTTTATTTTGTTGTTTGGTAAAGAGATATTACTGGCAATAAAGCTGGGGGAGGTTACTTTTTGTAGGAAACTACCTATCAAGCTCCAGCTACAGTTGAATTTTGAACACATGTTTTACAAATCATATCAACCAAAAGGCAAGCATCTTCACGTCCTTGTTTATTAACCCTTAACCACACAATTCCGGGTTTAAACGAACCTATGGAAGATGCCTTCTGAAAACATTCCGAGAAAAGGAGAAAATGCTCGTTACCAGCATTGTCTCCTTTTCCCACAATGTTTTCTACCCAACCAGAAACAATTTTAAATTTTGAGTCACATTTATTTTGTCGTCTGTAAATGCTTTAAATTTGGACCAATCTAAAATATTGCTGTGTGGTAAAGAGTTAAGTGTCATTACAACAGGATTTGATCCTCTCAAACTCCTGAACATGATTTGGGTTTGCTCATGGGGGAAACAGCCAGTGAATTTTAGAGAATTTGATGAGAATTACTACTATATGAAATAGCGGTAAAAGGCGCATTATTAAATTTAAACCTTTTTCAAACAATCCAAGTTTTAACAACTCTTAGTAAGACAGCCTCTCCAAATACTGTGGGATAAAGAGAAAATTTTGGTACAATATAGCCTGTAGAAAAAGCAGAAAATGCTGGTAGCCTGCATTTTTTCTTTTTTCCCCACACTGTTTTCTACCCTTCCAGAGAGACATTTATTGTGTTGAGTTACATGTACTTTTTCATCTGCAAATAGTTTCAATTTAGACGAGACTAAAATGTTCTTCTCTTGTATAGATTGGGTGTTTATTTGTTGGAGCATTTTGCACCTCTTTGAACATTATTTCAGATATTTATTCATGTCAGTGTGACAACTCATTAGTGTCTTTTCTGTATTTCACCAGCACAAAGCTGGGGCTCGGCAATGTCTTGCCTAAGGACATTCCTTAACCCTTAAAGCCCTGGATTGATTGATTCTATGGTGTTTAATGCCATTTTCAACATTATTTCAGTTATATCGTGGCGGCCAGTGCACCTATCCATGCTTTCCTAGCGTTTCTTTTAGCAGTGCTTCGCACAGTATTCTTTCCAAGCCACTGGCTGCTTTTCCCACATAGCCATTGTCAAAACAATGGTCAGCAGTGAGAGAGGAATGAATCCTGTCGCAATGACTATCATCAATCAGCGGAAAGAAATTGGCCGAGCCGGGAATTGAACCAGCGACCTCCTGTTCTCAAGTCCCTTACGCTACAGACTGAGCTGCAGGGTGCGGCTTAAAGCCCTGGAACCAACTTAAGTTGTTTTTGCAGACAAAAGTTGTTTTTGCAGACAGTGTAGATAAAGATCAGACTGCACATAACATGTAGTCTGATTTAAGATCTATACTTTCTGCTACTATGAAACAAGTTTTGTCAAAATAAAGCAAGACGGCTACCATTTTCTTACTTTCCAAGCAGGTGCGCAACCCTTTACCAGTTGGTAAAATTTTAGTTCAATTGTTCAAATTGGAAACAATTGCAGATGAAAAATTGGACGTAGTAGCTCAAATGAAAAGATTTGCTTCAAGAAGAATAGTAAACATTATGGGAAAAGGAAAAAATACTGGTAACCAGCAATTCTGCTATTTCCATAATGTTTCAAAAGCATTTTTCTTTGTTAAAATGATTAAATAGTGCTTTACATAATAACTTGGATGTTTTGGTTAACCCTTTACCACACAATCCCAACTTTTAAAGACCTTGGGAAAAAAGCCTTTTGAAAACATTGTGGGAAAAGGAGAAAATGCTGGTAACCAGCATTTTCTCCTTTTCCCACAATATTTTCTACCTTTCCCAAAACAAATTTCAGTTTTTGAGTCCCATTTATTTTGTCATCTGCAAATGCTTTCATTTTGGAAATGTCCAATATATTGTTGTTTGGTAAAGAGTCAAGGGTTGAGGGCAAGCAATAGCTTCTAACATTGCTCTGTATGTATGAATATATTTTTTTATTTTTTGTCCACAAATTCTTCTTGTAGGACTATTGTGATGTACATGTATTTAAAATAATAAAATAATATTACACTATATTGCCTTGATTGTTGCATGAAACATATCTGTCTTTGTAAGAGCTGTGATCTGAACCAGCCAGTTTTATATCGTAGTATTGAAGGCCAGCTTTTCACATGCTACATATTCTTCAGCAACACCACAGAATATGTCTTTGGAAATCTGATTATTCTGCTGTATATCTGAAAAATTAAAAAAAGACGTATTCTCTTTTTTAATTTATCTTAATCTGAAACTGTAAAAAAAAAAAAGACAGCAGTATAGTAATAGGTGTAGGTTTACTCCAACTTCATTCCATTTGATAACAGAATTGATTGCAGCATTTGTCCAGCATGTGGTTGAACTTAAATAATGTTGAAAACTGTACATGTATGAAGTCATAACTGTACAAATACAGCTTTTAACAAAGCTGTTTCGAAACAGCATTGGTAATTACTTATCATTTGTAGGGAAAAATCATGTGATCCATCTTCCACAATGTTACTTTTCCATATGGATCAAAATTGACTGCTGCTGCATTTCCAACCTTTTACTAATTTTCTTCACATGTTCTTTACTCTAGTATGGCATATGTCTCAAAGCCCGAATAGTAGCAAAAAGTACACAGAAAGTAGGTCAACAGTTGCTATGTTGCTCTATCTTTTGTTTACTTTTTACTTGATTTCAATTTTTTTTTTTTGCCATTGACTTACACTTGGATTGACTGTACAACATAATTATTGTCATCTTCCCAACAATTTCGTACTTTCAAAAGGTATGACTTAAATCAAAATGCATTTTAACACCCACTTTGTTTACTTTTGGTGGCTGCTGGGCCTTTAAACAGTAGCACATACAATCATGGGTATGGGCTATACATCAAACAAATGAATGTAATTTTTAGCCTTTCAATTCCTGACAATCATTCTGTTTACATGTATGATACATGTAAATTCTAGAACAGTGTAATGCAGTATCTTTTACTCAGTAATCAGCACTTTTGCAAATGAAGCTTTCAACATTATATCAGTCATACCATTTTGACAGATCATTTATTCATATGTTTCCTGAGTTTTAACAATATCTGAAGTAACTTGCCCATGGACATCCGAACGAAACCCAGTGAGAATTGAATCTGAGTCATGGATTACTTATATTATGCATTTACCACTGAGACATGAAGTAATCCTTGAGCCCTTTACAGCTGTTCAGTTGAATGGAACTTGTGGCATTACTAGTATCACAAGGGTCAGCTCAAGTAATATAGGAGAACTGTGAAGCCCTAAGTGACAAGACAAAATTCAGTCGCATAAGCACAGTAGTAGCTTAATCAGCTGTCTACCGGTATTTTGTCCAACAGCATATTTTCAAGAATTCTGCTCCATTTTCATCCTGGCCTATGATAAGGGTTTCATTCAAGATCTAGCAAAATGAGACAGCAAAAACTTCTTGCAGTATACCAGTAATCTTGAATCTACACTGCTTCTTTAAAGGTATAGCCCATGCGGTGGGTTGAGGTGAATCCCTGAAACTGCAATACATGTACATTGTTTTGAATTTTCATTACTTTACCAGTCATGTAAATTCTGTGAATTTGGCTATTGAAAATATGTTTTATCTGATTAAGACATATGTACCTGAAAAGTGGTTGCCAAATTCTGAATCTACTGGGATGGAATCACAATCATAACAGAGTCAGAAACCAAGGCTCATCTGCATCTGCACAGTCAGTATAATTCAGTATGTGTATCATCATGTAGGAGGATCCATTCACATTCGCCAGAGATGTGTAAAGTAATTATCTCCATACTCTGGAATATCATTTACATATCATTTAACATTCTGTGCTAGAAATTTAATGGTGTTTTACTCCGCTTTCAACAGTATTTCAGTCATATCATGGCAGCATCACACAAATTCATGTATTTCCTGGGATTCACCAGTACTAGGCTAGGGCTCTGAAGTGTCTTGCCCAAAGACACTCCCATGAAAAAACCAGCAGATCGAACCCCAGACCTAATAATGTGCAAATTCATCTTTTACTCTTTACCAAACGACAAAAATTTAGACTTGTCCAAATTGAAAGCATTTGCAGACGACAGTTTAATGTGGGCCAAACAATAGAATATGTCTTTCATAGGGGAAACACAGAGTCATATCATGGCAGCATCACACAAATTCATGTATTTCCTGGGATTCACCAGTACTAGGCTAGGGCTCTGAAGTGTCTTGCCCAAAGACACTCCTATGAAAAAACCAGCAGATCAAACCCCAGACCTAATAATGTGCAAATTCATCTTTTACTCTTTACCAAACGACAAAACTTTAGACTTGTCCAAATTGAAAGCATTTGCAGACGACAGTTTAATGTGGGCCAAACGATAGAATATGTCTTTCATAGGGGAAAAAATATTGTGGGAAAAGGAGAAAATGCTGGTTACCAACATTTTCTTCTTTTCCTACAATGTTTTCAAAAGGCTTATTTCTCAGGGTCGTAAAAACTCGGGATTGTGTAATAAAGGGTTAACATGCAATCCAGTGCTGTAATGACCCAGAGGCATAAACCTTTTCAGAACATTGTAGGAAAAGGAGAAAATGCTGCTGGTGACTAGTATTTACCTTTAATTCAACAACTGTTTCTCCTGTTTCAAATACAAATCATGTAGATCCAATACAAGCTATGTCGTCTGCAAGTGGCTTCAATCTAGACAAGTCCAAAATTTTGTCATCTGCTAAAAAAAAAAACACCAAGATTCCATTGATATGTGCACTGACCAGATTAGGGAAAGATAACTGGTTACTACGTTCAAATTTGTGTCACCCAAGAAATTCAGCCATTTTTTTTTTTTAAAAATAGTGCAGATTTAATTCAACACATTGAGTTTCAATTGCATTTCTAAAGTGTTATACACACACACACACACACACACACACCAGATACTTAGCCTTGTCCAACACTAAGGCATTTGCGGAAAAACAAATATTTCTCAAACAATGAAAATTGTCTGTGATACAAGAAAAATATTGTGGAAATAGGAGAAAATGTCGGCTACCAACTTTTTCTCATATTGCCACCATGTTTTCAAAAGCATTTTTTCAATATGTAAAAACTAGGGATTGCTAGGTAAATGGCCAATCTCCGAATAAATATGCGTTGCGTATATCCGAGGTTCAGACTACATTCATGCACATTCAATCATTATCTGCATTCTCTGCAAAGAAAATGGGTCAATCGGGTGCTGCACAAAAATGAAAGATCACTTTCATCTCACAGGTGAACGGCGAGTGACAGTATAATTCATTTATTACACACTAAGTAATAGTAAATTAGTGTGTAATACATGAATTATACTGTCGCTCGCCGTTCACCTGTGTTTCATCTTACTAGCCGATATTCATTAATCAGAAAGTGCTTACGTATCCTGTTCCAACAGTAAATGGGGAAATCAATACAGATGTATAGCGATAAATCTGTTTTTAACACAATAAATATAAGATGAACGTAAGGCGACTTACCGATTCAAGAATGCGAACTGAAATCCGCATCTGTTTTCAGACAGTTCTCTCATTCTGTATATTTACACGGAGCTTCTTGTTCAAAACAAAAGAAACAAATCCTAAAATAGACGCCCGTTTGTTCTTTCTGTGTCGCTCTTTGGCAAATTCGGTAAACGAACTTGGTTTTCTGTCGAATATGATTCTCACACCGTCCTCCATTTTGTTTTTCATTTACCGTAGCTCCAAGGTGTCACGTGGTGTACCTACGTCATCGTTATTGATGTAAACAAAAGTTAGAGATACCTGGTAGTATTTCTTGTAGTTTTGAAAGTAATTCTTCTGCCAGCGAATGGAACTTTGACCAATCGCACATTAAGAGAGTGTCATCGTTATATTAATTTACATAGTTTTAAATGGTATGATTAAAATTTAACTTCATTTTTTACCCCGCATTGTTTACATTTGGACTTTATTGGGACTTTAAAATTTCACTTACATTCAATATGATGAATGGATGAAACATGACTTTGTAGGGTCTGCTTTCTGCTAAGAATTCTGGAACATCCGTCAACTGAACAAATCCATTCTGTCTTACTCCTCCTACATCTGCCCAACAGCTCTTCTGTCCGTCTTAGAAAAAGAAATAGAAGCATTGCAAGCACTGCACCATGCGCCTCCACTGCACATAAATTAAGCAAGTGCCATAACTCTGTCAAATATACATTATCTTATGTAGTTTTTCCCTTAATATTTTTAACATCGATGTATGTTCATGTTTTAATTTGGATTAAATGTTTTAAACAGTTTGTTTCCTTTTTCTTCATACATATATGTAGTAGAAAAGGTTATTTTCAGTTTCCACTATGTTAAAAAGGCTGCAAGTCCAAGAGGTTAAAAAAGAGTTATGGTTTTAAGTTCTGCACATTGTCTCGATGCTCAGTGAAAAATTTCATAATATCTCAAACATTTTTCAACATACAGAGTGGACATGATTACATGGTAGAAATGGCTATGTTTAATGTTAAAATGAAGCATTTAACTCTTTCAATGCGAGCTGACTGTTAGCAAACATCATGATGGGATCTGCTTGCATATCAAAATTAAACAGTTACAGTAATATAAATGCATACCTTTGAGCTTTAACCCTTTACCAAACAATCCTGTGTTTTAAAGACCCAGGGGAAGAGGCCTTTGAAAAAAAAAAAAAATGTGGAAAAATGAGAAAATACTGGTAACCAGCATTTTTTCCTTTTCGAACAATGTTTTCTACCCCATCAAAAGAGTATTAATTTGTTAATACCACTTAAATTTGTAGCCTGCAAATGCTCTCAATATGGAATGTTGAAAATTTATCAACTGGGAAAAGGTCAATTGTGATGAAATTTTGATTTAAACAAGAAGTCTCTCTGGCTTAACCCTTTACCACACAGTCCCGAGTTTTAACAACCCTGAGGCTTTTGAAACATTGTGGGAAAGGTGAAAATGCTGGTAACCAGCATTTTCTTCTTTTCTCACAATGTTCTCTGTCCTTCTAACAACAAATTTCAATTTTTGAGTCCCATTTATTTTGTTGTCTGCAAATGCTTTGAACATGGACAAGTCTTCCATTTTGTTGTTTGGTAAAGGAATAATAGACAAAGCATCTTATTTTCTTCCGCCATCAATTAATATAACTAAGAAGAGATACTAGATGGTCAGTACCCTGGATACTGACTAGATTGATCCTTAAAGCAGTCTGATCTAGATCTACACCATTTGCTCAGGCTTTTTCAACTTAACATTTAAGGTAAATAAAATGTTCAGTTCTATGGTTACAGTTGAGAATTGATACCTTGTCAAATTTGTAACAAAATCTTATTCAATTAGGTTTTCTTCCATTAAAAATGAACAGCAGAAAATATCAATGTCGAGAAACTGTGAAGATTCTAAAGACCACAATATTATGTGAAGTCTATGCAATTCTATAATAATTCTGTATGATTGGCCTATTTACTAAATTTGTCTTTACTCAATAACAAAAGCCAGCAGTCAGTCATCCTCCCTTAAAGTTGTTTGATAGTGGTTTATAGAAACTCTTAAATCTTTATGGAAGATTGTCCCTGTACAGACTTGTCTGGAACCAAGTTTAGGCAAGAAAGACGACCCATTAAATAGGTGAAAAAAAAATTCTTTGAGACATTCAGTAGTTTCCTTTATGAGAATAGTCTGCTCCTTAGTTCCAAAAGTTTTTGTCTGCTTAAAATTGACATCATTTTTAGCTCACCTTAGCACAACATGCTAAAGGTGAGCTATTGTGATCGCCCTATGTCCGGCGTCCGGCGTCTGTCGTCCGTCGTCCGTCAACAATTTCTTTAAACATATTCTTCTCCTAAACCACTGGGCCAATCTTGATGAAACTTGGCAGGGATGTTCCTTGGGTGAAGCTCTACCAAAATTGTTCAAAGAATTGAATTCCACCCACAACTCTGGTTGCCATGGCAACAAAAAGGAAAAAAAAAGCAAAATCTTTGAAAATCTTCTTCTCTGAAACTAGAAGGCGCACAGCTTTGATATTTGGTATGTAGCATCTCTTAGTGGACCTCTACCAAGTTTGTTCATTTGATGCCCCTGGGGTCAAAACTGGCCCCGCCCCGGGGGTCACAAGTTTGAGCATAGTAACAAAGAATGAAAACTTTAAAAATCTTCTTCTCTGAAACTTGAAGGTGTAGAGCTTTGATATTTGGCATGTAGCATCTCCTAGTGGACCTCTACCAAGTTTGTTCATATGATGCCCCTGGGGTCAAAACTGGCCCCGCCCCGGGGGTCACAATTTCCAACATAGTAACAAAGAAGGAAAACTTTAAAAATCTTCTTCTGTAAAACTAGAAGGCATAGAGCTTTGATATTTGGCATGTAGCATCTCCTAGTGGACCTCTACCAAGTTTGTTCATATGATGTCCCTGGGGTCAAAACTGGCCCCGCCCCAGGGGTCACAAGTTTCGAACATAGGAACAAAGAATGAAAACTTTAAAATTCTTCTTCTCTGAAACTGGAAGGCGTGGAGCTTTGATATTTGGCATGTAGCATCTCCTAGTGGACCTCTACCGAGTTTGTTCATATGATGTCCCTGGGGTCAAAACTGGCCCCGCCCCGGGGGTCACAAGTTTCGAACATAGTAACAAAGAAGGAAAACTTTAAAATTCTTCTTCTCTGAAACTGGAAGGCATGGAGCTTTGATATTTGGCATGTAGCATCTCCTAGTAGACCTCTACCGAGTTTGTTCATATGACGTCCCTCGGGTCAAAACTGGCCCCGCCCCGGGGGTCACAATTTTCGAACATAGGAACAAAGAAGGAAAACTTTAAAATTCTTCTTCTCTGAAACTGGAAGGCGTGGAGCTTTGATATTTGTCATGTAGCATCTCCTAGTGGACCTGTACCAAATTTGTTCATATGACACCCCTGGGGTCAAAACTGGCCCCGCCCCGGGGGTCACAAGTTTCAAACATAGGAACAAAGAATGAAAACTTTAAAAATCTTCTTCTCTGAAACTGGAAGGCGTAGAGCTTTGATATTTAGTATGTAGCATCTCCTAGTGGGCCTCTACCAAGTCTGTTCATATGTTGTCCCTGGGGTCAAAACTGGCCCCGTCCCGGGGGTCACAATTTTCGAACATAGGAACAAAGAAGGAAAACTTTAAAGTTCTTCTTCTCTGAAACTGGATGGTGTGGAGCTTTGATATTTGGCATGTAGCATCTCTTAGTGGACCTCTACCAAGTTTGTTCATATGATGTCCCTGGGGTCAAAACTAGCCCCGCCCCTGGGGTCACAAATTTCGAACATAGGAACAAAGAAGGAAAACTTTAAAGTTCTTCTTCTCTGAAACTGGAAGGCGTGGAGCTTTGATATTTGGCATGTAGCATCTCTTAGTGGACCTCTACCAAGTTTGTTCATCAATTGACCTGACAATTGGTCAGAAATTGGATTATGCACGTTGAGTGAATTTCGCCTATTGACTCAGGTGAGCGACCCAGGGCCATCATGGCCCTCTTGTTTGGATTTAAAGCAAAGTGTGATGGTCATCAGTGATATGAGAATGTTTGTTAGGATGGCAACATGTCACCACAGCAAAATAGAGGGGAAGGAAGGAAAATATAAAAAGAAAATGCCTACTGCATCTACCATAAGTATTGCAACACCTTATCTACATACCATACTTATCCTAAAATTTGCAAATATTGCTGTATGTCAAACAGTGTAGATCCTTATTAGGCACCACATTTTGCAGCATCTGATCTGGGTTTTCACTTTTGAAAAGGCTTATCTGTCTTAAGTCTTAGGGTTGTTAAGATATTCCAGATATTGCCATTCATATTATATCAGTGGCATACTGAATTTGAGTTCAAATATCCCTATGACAAGAATGCATACAAAAAACACATAACATCCATTTTTAAAGAATGCAAGCTCCATTGAAAGTTGATAGTATGATTTGCTGGCCTTTGTATCAGAGCTGAAGACCAGCCATGGTGGCTCATTTGGGGGCATGCGAGACTGATGATCAGGAAGTTGGGGGTTTTGACCCCCTTTGGGTTGGCAACATTTTTTTGGTCGAGGTTGATATTGAAATATTCTTTAACAATCATTCCTATCCCCAATTTAGAAAGGGCAGTTATCACCTTCTTGAAAAAAGTGTGCACAATACTGGTTAACTACTTAGAGGACTGAGCCTGTCCAGTTAAAGTGTGGTTAAGTAAAATGAACACCCTCAACATGACCCCATGGGGCTGACTGAGCCGTAAAACAACACAAACACGATCAGAGTTTAAGACACACAGTTATCTGCTGAAAGTCTTGCCTAGCAAAGTCACTTTTACTGGTGACTCAATCTTACAAATGTAGTAATGTTTTTAACATAAACAACTCCAGTATTTAATCATCTGTACAACTACTTTTGTCTTAAACCTTCATCAATTTTTTCACAGAGCCAGATAATGGAGGAGTTGGCAAGCAGTGTCAAATTCAGGACAGGCACTGCAGGCTGTTTCAAAATGCTCTTCCGTGCAGAAGAGTATGAAGGCAGAAGCTTGGAGGTGGAAAACGTAATACTGGGGTACAGAGGCTGGCCATTGAAGACAGAAAGAAATGGGACTTTCTCGAGGGTAAACTCATTTTATTCTCTTTCCAGCAGCTTTACTGAGGCAGGCATTGGCATCCTTTTCTGCCAGTGGTAACATTGTCATCATCTTTGACATCAACCTTAGGTTTTTATGTTTAAGTCCTGTCCTCAGATACTAGGGAAGTTAAAGATAACATTTCATATGCTTATATTTCCTGAGCAGTAATGCAAAAAATGTATATTACTATCTGGTCTTGAATCAATGGCTAATTATATGGGTCGGTGAAAATTTTGTTTATACATGTACATTTAGGTCTTTCCCTCAGAAACTAGGATAGCTAAAAGATAAAAGTTCATTTGCTTTTGTGTCCTGAACAGGAATTTAAAGAATAATTATTGACATTTTGACCTTGACATAACAGATAAATTTCATGGTTCATTGAAAATTTCCATTCATTTTATAGGAAAAGGGCCAATATAGCAACTTCAGAGTTTAATTCTATGTGTCATGTGCTGACAAAAAATGAACTTTTGCGGGTTACTGAATCTGAACCCACAGCAGCTGACGGGCTAATTTATTGAAAGGCGATAGTCAAGGCCATTTAGCGATAAAGGCCCAAATGGAAAAATTAGAATAGATCTACTTGATTTTTGTAATTAAATAATTGACGTAACCCAGCCTATTTTCATATCAGTTATGGTTGGACTTTGGTGCTTATGTGAATTTATTTACCTTGTATATGGCTTGTGTTTATAGTTCATCTTACTTGTTAATTTCAGACTGTGTTGTGGAGAAATGGGATGTTCCCTGAGAAAGTATCAGAGCTGTGATACGGGATATGCTGAAGCCATCAAGGGCAAAGGCAGTAAGCTAGAGGAAGACGTGTGAATGTATTTGGTCGGTGGTCTGTAAATTGAAAATTAAATCCTTGTCACTACTTCATCATTGTCATTTTTTTTTTGTCTTTTCTCCCCTAAAATTCAAGAACTTGTGCTTGTAATCTGTTTTAAATGTGTCTTAAGATTCAGAAGTTAGCGCATGTAATTGGATATTGTTTTGTCACCCTAGTATGGGTGTCAGCGTCCATATTCACAGTTGTCATATATTCTTGTTGTGTAACCCAGACATAAATGTGCATCATTATGAGAACAGCTGTAGAATACACTGTCTACAACCAAGCAGATCATTCAGGTTGCTACTAGTCAGCGCAAGAACATTCAACACTGGCTCAGAGGATTGCGAGGGATTTTCCAGTGAAATCCATGGCTTTCTCTGGAAAACCATGGCTTTCTGTGGCATGTTTCTATGGATTCCATCCGAATACTCCATAGAATCTATAGAAATGCCAGGAGATTCTATGGAATCCGTGGAATTCTATCAGTTCCATGGAATCCATGGATTTCATGGAAGTTGATGGAATTTGGCGGCACATTTCCATAGAATGCCATGGCTTTTTAAATAAATTCATCTCCACTTTATTTCCGCCAGTTTTCATGGAATTTACACGGATTTACTAAATAACTCCGTCCGAATACTCCATGGCAGTAATTCCAAGGAATTCCACAAATATCCATGGCATATCTACAGACGGGTTATATAGTATTTTATGAAAAAGTGGCATTTTTTGTATACTTATTGAAATAATTGGCATTATTTTATCATGGTAACTAAATATAACAAAAATGAAAGGCTGTTAGAAAAACATACTGAGCTTATACTCACCTTAGTTCTGTTTTTCCTGCTGTGTTTTCCCCTATTCTCGGGTAGAATAATATATTCGGTGAAATATTGATGATAAAATTTCAGAATTACCCTACCCCCTGTGCAACCTCAGCTGCCACAGTGCATACCTATTTTTGGATCACGCATGCGTGTATGAATTATGATAGCAGAATATGGAGGCAGTTGTGGGTTGTTCCTAATTAATCATTTGTAAGGGTCATAGCCTTGGACTTCCTGGAATGTTGCAAAATTCAAGAAAAAATAATTTTTCATTCGATATCTTTTGGTAATAGTAATACTAAAGTGGTTCTGTGGACAAAATTCTGATGGCCGCCACTGGTACCGTCTATGACATAAGTTCATCTATTTACCACAAAACATGCAGTCTGATCTTTGATCTACACTGTCTGCTTTGCAGGGACGTTCTGGACAAAAGCAACCTTGATATTTCTCTTATTATGCTCTTTTTTCTGTAATTGAAATGTCTTGGGTTTATTCATTGCTCTAAGGGTCAAAACTGTAATCATATAATCTTCAAAAGATTCAAAACAAGTAAACAGGTCTTACTGTGGGCAGCTGAGCCCAGATAGTGCAGCTGGTAGCACTTGAGAATTTGAGACCAGTGGGTTGCTGGTTGGAATCCTGAGCTCAGCCAATTTTATTCCAAGGATTGATGACATCATTGCTATAAGTGTTGTTCCTCTCTTACTGCTATAAGTGTTGTTCCTCTCTCACTGCTTATCATTGTTTTGTCTATGGTTACATAAGAAAGTAGCCAGTGGCTTGGGAAAAATAATGTGTGAAGTACTGGAAAAAGAAACTCCAGGAAACATGGATGGGTCCTCTGGCCACCAGGATATAGCTGAAATAATATTGAAAACAACATTGTGAATACCAGTTGCCAAACTGATCCTGCCACAAGTGAATGTAGTTGGAGACTGTTCTTGCTTTTCAGTATATGCCCCCCGCCCAAAATAATGTGTGATATAAATCAATAGCTGAGACTATGTTAGTCTATTATCACTTTGGGCCAACATATAGTCTTGCAAATGGGAAGCTGTTGTCACTGTACGCCCTAAATCAGTCAGCTGCAGTAAACTTGCTTCATAAAACCAGACTGGCAACTGATTTATATTTGAAAGAAACTGATCAGGTGTATATTATTTGAAAGCTATGAGTTTTTTAGCTCACCTGAGTGCAACATGCTCAAAGGGAGCTTTTAGGATCACCTGGTGTCCGTCGTCCGTTGTTCGCCGTGCGTCGTTCGCTGTTTGTTGTGCGTCGTCAACAATTCTTTAAACATCATCTCCTCCTAAACCACTGGGCCAATTTGGACCAAACTGGGCAGGAATGTTCCTTGGGAGGTCCTCTTTAAAATTGTTTACAAAATTTGATTCCATCAAAAACTCTGGTTGCCATGGCAACAAAATGGAATTTTCTAAGAAATTCTTTAAAAATCTTCTCCGACAAAACCGCTGGTCAGATTTTGTAGTAATTTCACAGGAATGTTCCTTGGGTGACCCTTTTCAAAAATTGTTCGCGAAATTTTGATATGTCGAAAAATATGGCTCTGGTGAATGGGGGCTACTTACACTATATGGATATGAAGAAATTCTTAAAAATTCTTCTTCTCTGAAACGGCTGGTCAGATTTTAAGATAATTTCACAGAGATATTTCTTGGGTGACCCTTTTCAAAATTTTTTCGCGAAATTTTGATCCGTCCAGAAACATGGCTCTGGTGAATGGGGGCTACCTGCACTATATGGAAATGAAAAAATTCTTAAAAATTCTTCTTCTCTGAAACGGCTAGTCAGATTTTGAAATAATTTCAGAGATGTTCCTTGGGTGACCCTTTTCAAAAGGTGTTCGCGAAATTTTGATCCGTCTAGAAACATGGCTCTGGTGACTGGGGGGCTACTTGCACTATACGGCCATGAAGAAATTCTTAAAAATTCTTCTTCTCTGGAACCGCTAGTCAGATTTTGAAATAATTTCACAGAGATGTTCCTTGGGTGAGTCGTTTCAAAAGCTGTTCGCGAAATTTCGATCCATCAAGAAACATGGCTCTGGTGACTGGGGGCTACTTGCACTATATGGATATGAAGAAATTCTTAAAAATTCTTCTGCTCTGAAACGGCTGGTCAGATTTTGAAATAATTTCACAGAGATATTCCTTGGGTGACCCTTTTCAAAAGCTGTTCGCGGAATTTTAATCTGTCAAAGAAACATGGCTCTGGTGACTGGGGGCTACTTGCACTATACGGATATGAAGAAATTGTTAAAAATTCTTCTTCTCAGAAACCGCTGGTCAGATTTTAGAATAATTTCACAGTGATGTTCCTTGGGTGACCCTTTTCAAAACTTGTTCGCGAAATTTTGATCCGTCAAGAAACATGGCTCTGGTGAATGGGGGCTACTTGCACTATACGGAAATGAAGAAATTCTTAAAAATTCTTCTTCTCTGAAACGGCTGGTCAGATTTTGAAAAATTTTCACAGAGATGTTCCTTGGGTGACCCTTTTCAAAAATTGTTCACGAAATTTTGATCCATCAAGAAACATGGCTCTGGTGACTGGGGTCAAATTAAAGCAATACCTTGTGGGCATTCTAGAGGCCACATTTTTTGCTCAATTGACTTGAAAATTTATCAGAATGTTTGTCTTAATTAAATCTTGGATGAGATTGAAATTGGGTCATCTGGGGTCATAAAGTAGGTCACTAGGTCAAATTAAAGAAATACCTTGTGGGCACTCCTGAGGCCACATTTTTTGTCTTGATGATATCTCGGAGGAGTTCAAATTTGGGTCACATGGGGTCATAAACAATGTCACTGGGTCACATTGAAGAAATACCTTGTGGGCACTCTAGAGGCCACACTTCTAGCTAAATTGACCTGAAAATTGGTCTACATATTTGACTTGATGATATCTCGGATCAATTAGAAATTGGGTCTCATAGGGTCATAAACTAGGTCACTGGGTCAAATTAAAGAAATGTATTGTGGGCACTGTAGAGGCCACAGTTTTTGCTCAACTGACCTGAAAATTTGTCAGCATGTTTGACTGGATGATATCTTAAATGGATTTGAAATTGGGTCACATAGGGTCATAATCTAGGTCACTAGGTCAAATTACAGAAATACCTTGTGGGCACTCTAGAGGCGACAGTTCTTGCCCAATTCACCTGAACCTTGGTCAACAAGTTTTTTTTTGATGTCTCAGATGAGTTTGAAATATGGTCACATAGGGTCATAAACTAGGTCACTAGGTCAAATTGAAGAAAGACATTTTGGACACTCCGGAGGCCACATTTTTAGCTCAATTGACCTGACAATTGGTCAGAATGTTTGTCTTAATAATATCTCAGATGAGTTTTAAATTGGGTCATTATGACCCTGGAGTGAAATTTCACCTAATGACTCAAGTGAGCGATCCAGGGCCATGATGGCCCTCTTGTTTCTGTTTCTTTTTCTATTAATTTGGGGTCCTGTGTGGCTCAGTGGTAAAGTGTAGGTCTCGTGACCTGGAGGATCCGAGTTCAAGCCTCATTGGATCACTGGATTTTTTGAGGGATTGTCCTTGGCAAGACTCTTCAGAGTCCTAGCCAGGTACTGGTGAAACCCAGGAAATACATGAATATGTCATCTGGCGCCGTGATATGATTGAAATGATGTTGAGAGCGGCGTAAAACAACATTCAATCAATCAGTCATTTTCCATTAATTTACACTGCATTCTTTCCAGCCATTGGCTGTTTCAGTGTTTTCTCCAGCCTGTGTTTTTGCGTTTTTTTATCAAGGTAAAATTACAAAGGGTGCACTAGAATGTGCAGTCTGGGCCTTTGAGGGCTCAGTTAAATGCCTCACCTGAGATCGTAAAAGCTGCGCCCGGAGGCCGATTTCAATGTTATTTTTAACTTTGACCTTGTAAATACGAAATTGAGACTCGTTAGCTCCACTGGCCGAAGGTTAGCGGGCTTATGTCATGGCCCGGTGTCTGTCGTGCGTGTGTGCGTCCGTCCGTCCGTCCATGCGTTAACTTTTATTTCAAACATCTTCTTCTCTGAAACTACCCATCCAATTTTCATGAAACTTCACAGAAATGATCCTGCCATGGTCCTCTTCAGAATTTCTTGAAAGAATTTGATTCCTTCAAAAACTCTGGTTGCCATGGCAACACAACTGAAAAATATTGGAAATCTTTAAAAATCTTCTTGTCTGAAACCATAAGGCATAGGGCTACCAAATTTGGCATGTAGCTTTATGTAGTAGACCTCTATCATGTTTCTTGAAATTATAGCCCTGGGGTCAAAATTGGCTCTGCCCCAGGGGTCACAAGTTGTACATAGGCGTATATAGAGAAAATCTAAAAATCTTCCTGTACCTAGCCATAAGGCCTAGAGCTACCAAATTTTGCATTTAGCTTGATCTAGTGGGGGCCTACCAAAATACCAAAAGTGCCCAAATTACAGTCCTGGGGTCAATTTGGCCTCATGCTCTTGCTGGGGGGGGGGGGGGGCAGGTTCACAAGTTTTACATGGGCTTATATAGGGAAAACTTTTTAAATCTTGGTGTACATAGCCATAAGGCTTAGGGCTACCAAATTTTGCATAATTATAGCATTACCTAGTGGACAACTACAAAGAGGGTCCAAGTTACAGCCCTAGGATCAAGTTTGGCCCTTCACCAGGGGTCACAAGTTTTACATGGGTTTATGGAGTGAAAACTTCAGAAACCGTTATGTTACTAGCCATAAGGCCAAGAACTCCCAAATTTGGCATGTTATTCTTCTAATACACATATTCCCCATTTAGTCCGACTGTAGCCCTGGGGGTCAAAGTTTTATAAGGGCATATATAGTGAAGACTTCTCTTTATGGTTTATATTTATAAGCCAGTGGAGTGATACAGGGCCATCATGGCCCTCTTGTTTTAGACTAGAAGTTTCATACTTAAGGCATTCCTTTGAGGCACTTATCTATTTCTATGGACATTTGAAAGCGTCTAGAAAATTTGGGCTGGGTGCAGAATAAAATTTTACTTCATGCCACGAATGTGTAAGTCAAGTAGGATAATTCTATTTTGGTAAAATATTTGACAATTATACATCCGATTGTATAAAATCTTACTACAGACCACTATACAAAAGGGATAGTAATGCCTAACAGTGAAATCTGTACATTTTTTATCACCCACCTAGATGACTACCCAGCACGCACAGTGTAATAGCTCTTGACCATTTTGATTCACCAATTATTCATCGTCTGCTTAGGATGTAGAGCTGGGTCCGTATTCACCAACCATTCTTAAGAATATTCATAGTCTTATTCTCCAAGATTTTCTAAATTTGAAAGTAACACAACTTCTGATTGGCTAAACCATTTAAACCAAATGGTTTAGCCAATCAGAAGTTGTATTACTTTCAAATGTAGAAAATTTTGAAGAATAAGACTAAGAATGTTCTGAAGAATGGTTGGTGAATACGGACCCTGGAAATTACTTTTTGCAAAGTAATAAATTTGTTCCAGTAAGTTTAAAGGCAGATTTAGTCTTCTTATGTGGTATTCCTCAATACTGTCAATTTTTCCGAGTGGCCCATTAATTTCAGAAAGGGCCCTTTGGGACCCACTCTAGACATAAGATGGAGAAAACACTGCTGCTTTCCTACGTGACGATCGTTGAGGGATGAATCCTTTGGTATAAATTGGCAATGACTTATCATCAAACCTCATGAAAAAAGGTGTCTCAGTTGTGAGTTTGTAGGAATCTTAATTCTACTGTCCTTGGGCATTTAGTTTGTTGTGTGAATTTCCTTGGGCAATACATCTGATAGCCCCTCCTAGGTATGGAGAAATCCACAACACACATGAATATTTGAACTGTCGCAATTATATGGTTGCAATGTTGAAAGTGATGTAAAACGCCATTCAATCATATGAACTGGCATTGAAAAAAAGTCAGTAGTGGCCAAAAGTCAACAATGTAGGTGATAAGATGCACTTTGATTTGAATGATACCATTTGACAGTGCAGTAAAAACACCTCTTCACAACCACCCTGGCAGTACGAGCAACCCGCTATTTTGAACAATTTTTGTCAGAACGGATTTTTATCCTTAATATCACTGATTGTCATTGCTTGGTCAGTCTACGTGTTAATCGCTGGCAGAAAAATGTATTTTAAAACCAGGTAAAAAGTAAAGTAAGAAATATCTTTGAAAAAAAGACAGACGGCCTATGAGGCACCGGGATATGAATTTGTAGTTCAATTTGAAGAGAAATAGTGCCAGAAATTACCTCTTACATTGCAATTAATTTGGGCTTCATCACATTGTGGGACCAGAAATGCAGAGTTTGGGATTGTATGCTACTTGGGATTCTGTACAGTGACAGCCAGTCATTTGGGTGATAAAAATTGTGTTCACACGGTAAGTCAAGTTGGTGCTTTTTCATTTATTATGATAGTTGTTATTATGAAATATTCGGGTGTGCAACATTTCGTTGAAAACCAAGTTCGTCGAAAACTATCCCTAGCCCTGACCCTTACCCTAACCAAGACGAATTGTGGCTCATATCTTCCTCCCTGTCAGAGCTTTTTATAAAATAAATATAGGAATTTAGCAAGCAGTATTTTAAAACGTATATGGATTTTGATGAAACACACTTTTCGACAAAATGTCGTGCATCAAACATATTCATATCTGGTTTTTAGCTCCACTGGCCGAAGGCCAGCGAGCTATTGTCATGGCGTTGTGTCCGTCGTGCGTCCGTCCGTCCGTCCGTTCGTCCGTGCGTGCGTCCGTAAACTTTTTCTTTAAAAAACTTCTCCTCAGAAACTATTGACTGGATTTTTACCAAATTTCACAGGAATGTTCCTTTGGTGGTCCTCTTTCAAATTCCTTCAAATAATTGTGTTCCATGAAGAATTCTGGTTGCCATGGCAACCAAAGTAAAAAACCTTTAAAAATCTTCTCCTCCCAAACCGCTATTTGGATAGCATTATTATTTTGCAGGAATGTTCCTTAGATACAGGTTTACAGAATTCCTTTTAAAAAAAATGATCGGTCAAAAAACATGGCTTTTATGGGAGACTCATTTTCCTTTTATGGTATAAAGTAAAATCTTTGAAAAATTTCTTCTCTAAAACTATTCATTGGATTTCATTGTTGTTTTGCAGGTAAGTTCCTATGGTGGTTGTCTGCCAGATTGTTTCTATGGTGGTTGTATACCAAATTCCTTTTAAAAAAATGATACACCTAAAAACACATTTTTTTATAGACAAGGCTTATATTTCAAAAAAATGTTCTCCAAAACTGTTTATTGTGTTAGTTTTATCGACTAACAAAGAAAAAGGAAGAAAATTGGATTGACTTGACCTAGTCAGGGCTGTCCTATTTAAGCCCACACATTTTCCTTGGTATTAAGATCACAATTTACTCCAATGATATGCTATTAGTTAGTACTAGTAATGAAATATCACTGGCCATAAATAAGATAAAAGCTTGAGCACCTTTCACAACTTGAGCTTTTCAATTTTGCCTTATTACTAAGCCTGAGTAACCATGCCAAGATAAAAAAGAAAAAGTATTTTAATAACAAAACCCCCATGTTGTAGGTACTTTATAGTCCTTTTGATATAGAACAAGAGAACCTCTGCACTTTTATTAGTTCTGGTAAAGGTTTGTTGACCTACTAATGAGTAAATGCAGAGTGGACAGAGAAGGGGTGTAAATCCTGGTGACCTGGTACACAGTGGGACAGGGCTTTACATTTGTGATAAGGCATTAATGTTACCCAGTCAAACTGATCCCGCAACTTCAGTACACCAGAATTAATCTGTGCCCTGGAGCAGGATATTTGATTTATGTAAATGCATTTGTAGACCATTTTGTGTTGTTTGCCACAGAAGACATTCTAACTGTGAAAAGTTGATTATTAGGGATTAGGTGTTCATTGTATGCCAGCATATTTCATTCTATCTGGTGTATAGATGTAAGTTGATCTATATTGCTATAACATTCATTCATTTGCCCTCCTAGCTGTTCTTTTAGATTACCCCTTTACCACACAATCACAACTTTTAACGACCCTGAGAAAGACATATTTTCTATATTTTGATGTTTCCCCACCCAAAATGGTTTGTGAAAGGACCTGTTGCAGACAACATATCTTCAAATTGGTAGGACATATATAAAAAAGGATAGAAATTATTGTGGGAAACTAAGAAAATGCTGGTTACCATTTTTTTCTTCTTTTCTCACAAGTTTTTTCCATACCTTTTTTCTTTAGTGAGCTAAAATGCAGGATTGAATGGTAATTGTTAAAAACTTCTTTTCGCCATTATAGAAATATCAGGCCTGTGGAGCGATACAGGCGCTCAAGCGCCTCTAGTTTGTTGTTATGTACAGACCATGTCAGGAACATGTATGTGGGCTGTGAACCTTCCTTAGAGCACTGGGGATGGCTTGATCAGGTGGCCGCGCTAAAAATACAGTTGATTTTGTCCCAAAAGAATTGCAATTTATTTAATTACTCACCAATAAAAGCCTGCTTTTCTCAACAGAAAATGTATAAACAGTTTCGTTATTCATATTTCTGTGAAAACATGTGAAGGTTTAGTAACAAAGTCGACTACAAACTTCCTTATCCTTCGTTTTAAATGGCATGTTGAGAAAAAAAAATGTACAGTTACTTGTAAGCGGTTGTACGGTTGCCTGAGATCTGTTAACAGCTTACGAGTGACTGTACAAATAAAACTAAAGTAGAACATGGAATAAAAACTGATAACCAACTTTATCTCTTTTTTCCATATTGTTTATCAACCCTGTCAAAGACAAAAACCATCAGTTACGCAACATTAACTCTTTATCAAACGACAAAATTTTAGACCAGTCCAAATTGAAAGCATTTGCAGACGACAAAATAAATGTGACCCAAGAATTAATATTTGTGTTGGATCGGGTAGAAAACATTGAGGGAAAAGGAGAAAATGCTGGTTATCAGAAGCTTTCTTTCTCAGGGTCATTAAAAGTTGGGATTGTGGTAAAGGGTTAAGCAGAGCACCAGATCAGCTGCATATTTATTTTACGCTGTTTGGAACAGGAAATATGCAACAAAACTTATTTTAAAGAGTGCCAAATACTGAGATGTTTCTTACAATGTGGAATTTGTCTGGTTTTATGCTAATCCTTCTGCCTTTGGTTAGATTAACTCTTTACCAAACAACAATGTTTTGGACAGTTCCAAATTGAAAGCATTTGCAGATGACAAATGTGGAAAAAATGTCGAGTTTTTGAAAAGTTAGAAAACATTGTGGGAAAAGGAGAAAATGCTGGCTACCAGCATTTTCTCCTTTTCCTACAATGTTTTCAAAAGGCTTTATTCTCAGGATCGTTAAGAGTCGGGATTGTGTGGTAAAGGGTTAACCGTTAGACTGCGAAGGAAATTTCAAGCCAATAATAAAAATCCTAATAATGTTATTTCAAACCTATTTTTCTTTTAGAAAAATATCTCCTTATCAGACAGTGTCGATTCAAGATCAGACAACACGTTCTGTGCAATCTGATTTTGATCTACACTGTCCACAAAAGGTCAGTGAACCAGGCTAAGCAGCTTAAAGTAAGGGTTAAAATGTGTTGTTTGATAAAGAGTGAAAAAAAATGTCCAGGGTTTATAGACAAACATATTTATGTATACAGCAGTATAGTCCTCTTCCTGGGTTTTGTATCCTGGCTCCCTCTTTCATCTCATTCATTATATTGTATTGTTTGTTTACCCCCATAGCTTATTTCTTGAACCAACACTTGTGATTATTACTAACAGGTGTTAAGAAAAAGGGGCTCTGGTCATCACACATTCCTTTCACACATAACACATTGTGGTGTCCATAGCCATGAGGTAGAGCGTCGGCCTTGCTACCATATGATCCCAAGTTTGATTCCCGGGAGCTGATGTAAAATAAATAATGTTTAAACTACCACACATTTCTAGGGGTCTTTTGCTTCTGTAGAGCTTGTATAGGCTTCAAGTATTGACCTCGCAGGGTGGAGCTATGTTAAGTTCACTGCATTTTAGATTGAGGTGCCGAGCCCCTGTAGCTCAGTCGGTAGCGTACAGGACTTGAGAACAGGAGGTCACTGGTTTGATCCCTGGCTCAGCCAATTTCTTTCCGAGGATTTTGATGATAGTCATTGCGACAGGATTCATTCCTCTCTCACTGCTGACCATTGTTTTGACGATAGTTTTGTTGGAAATCAGCCAGTGGCTTGGAAAGAATATTGTTCCAAGTACTGGTCAAAGAATGTTGAAAACAGCATTAAACGCCATACAATCAACCATACAATTAGATTGAGGTAAAATATGTAATTTGAAAATCATCGTGAGTAGCAGTAGAGCAAAGGATCCAAAGGATCAATAAAACTGTTATGGTGCATGTGTTTATGTAGATTTACGATGAACAATTCTATCAACTGCCTCCAGGCCACTCAAATGAAAAATAAACTGGTCCACACAGGTCAAAGGTTAGCCACTCCCTGCCCAGCGTTTCTACTAGCCCATAAATTTTAAGGGTCATCTATCATTACTTTTTGGAATTTTGGGGGGGGTCATTCAGAAATTTTAGGTGTCATGGTCTTTAAACTGTTTTTCAGTTGTTGTTTGCCTTTGGCCCTTTGTAGATGTCCCATAATGCTAAAAGTTTAGTATGACATATAAGCCAGACCACAGCAATATCACACAGAATGTCACATTTTAGACCGATAACGTGTAAACTGGAAACAAATAATTCGGTGGTAGATAAACTGATACCTGTTGTATCTCACACAACCATTAATAGGAAGATCAGTAACAGGCTACCAGTTTATGCGGTAGAAAGAAAAAGATTCAATATGATTCTGCAGTATTACTCTACCATTTTGTGAGATATATATCGATTCATTTTTTATGCGACTTTCTATGTTGGGTCAAGGAACACTCGATGTATTAATTCTGTTGCGTCAGCCTTTCATTTTGCGCGGCAAAAACACGACTCTCTGAAACGCTGCCTGCCATTTCAGTTCTTAGAGCCTATACAAATAAACTGGATCTCTCTGCTCATTTTCTGGGTTTGCATAGGCTTTTGCTATGAGGATTCTGTATGAAAATTTACTACTGTCAAAATTTTGTATCAAGTTAATCCTTAAAGAAGTGAATGCCGGTACCCAGCATGCTTTTAACCCTTTTAGAGAAATTACATCATTTGAGCTGTAATTAATTCTTTACCAAACAATCCCGAGCTTTAACGACCCTGAAGAAAACAGGCTGTTGAAAACATTGTTGAAAAGAAGAAAATGCTGGTAACCAGCATTTTCTTCTTTTCCCATAATGTTTTCACCTATCTCAATAACAGATAGTGTCATTTGTGCCCCATTTTATTTGTCATCTGTAAATGCTTTCAATTTGGACTGGTCCAATATCCTTCACGACTATAGTTGCCTTTGCAGCCATTGTAGATCAAGATCAAACTGCACAAAACATTCAGTCTGATCTTTGATCTACACTGGCCACTTTGTTTGACCCTTTTGGACAAAACTGACCATGAAATTGCAAAAAATTGGCTCTTACAACTGGAATGAAAATGTCTCTGGTTTATTTGGCACTCTAGGGGTTAACTTTTTACCAAACAACAAAATTTTACATTGGTTAAAATTGGAAGCATCTGGAGACAACTCTTTACCAGGCAACAAAATATTGGACCAGTCCCAATTGAAAGCATTTGCAGATGACAAATAAAATGGGGCACAGATGAAAGTATCTGTCTTTTGAGATAGTTGAAAACATTGTGGAAAAAGAAGAAAATGCTGGTTACCAGCATTTTCTTCTTTTCCACAATGCTTTCAAGAACCTTTTTACTCAGGTTCCTTTAAGCTCAGGATTGTTTGGTAAAGAATTAACTCTTTACCAAACGACAAAATTTTAGATCAGTTCAAATTGAAAGCAGTTGCAGACGACAAAATAAATGTGACTAAAACCTGGAAATTTGTTATGAGAAGGGTAGAAAACATTGTGTTTTCAAAAGGCTTCTTTCTCAGGGTCGTTAAAAGTTGGGTTTGTGTGGTAAAGAATTAAATACTAGTACAGGTCAAATGAGTCAAATGATGTAATTTCTCTAAAAGGGTTAAAGGCATGCTAGGTACCGGCATTCACTTCTTTTTCCACAATATTTTCAAACGTCTTTTTTTTTCTTTAAGGTCATTCGAATCTTGGATTGTGTTGTAAAGGGTTAAACAACAATTATTGAAAAAGGAGGGTAACTTTGAAACCCACAATTGATGGTAGTCATCGCAACAGGATTCATTCCTTTCTCATCGCTGACCATTGTTTCGACAATGGTTATGTAGGAAAGCAGCCATTGGCTTGGAAAGAATATTGTGCGGAGTACTGGTAAAAGAAACTCCAGGAAAGCATGGATAGGTGCACTGGCTGCCGTGATATAACTGAAATAATGTTGAAAACGGCGCTAAACACCATACAATCAATCAATCAACCATTGAAACCTACAGCTTTCACTGATGCCAGATAGCTCAGATGGTAGAGCAACCCAAAAGTTTTGGCTATTTAGACTTGTACACTTTTGGAGAGGTCTTGGGTTCGAGTCCCAATTTGGCATTAGAAAGCTTGATGGTTTCTTAATACTATATTGGTGTCTGTTTATTTACGAATTTGATTCAGGGCTCCAGATAAAGTATAAGGGCGCTAGATAAAGTATATGATCTAAAAGTCAATGCATTTTTTTAGGCTGGAGAGGATTTTTCAAAATTTGGTTTTTCAAATTCACGAAAAGAAAAAGATCAATGGCAAGAATTGCTTAAGGCTGTTTTATCTGACCCTCGTTAACCCAGGTGTGAAGTATTACCATTCATCACCCCTGGGACATTCAATTGCGAACTGGGACATTCAATTGCGAAACTGTCATCTGTATGAATATTCATAAGATTTCAAATTACACCCAATAGCCAATCGAAATTTCGATAACATAACGATACTCTCTTGTTGTGGAAGATAATCACATTTTTTCCGTTACTGTGAATAAACCGTGTAAAACCCACATCGTAATCAATTAATATGGCTGTCGCCGTTGGACCTTCTTTCTGTGGCATTTGCCTTAAGACAATCCAGGGCAGACATTACAAATCCTTGTATACGCAGGCAAATATTCAGAGATAACAGCATGCTGTTGCAGTCCTTAGGGGTATGTAGCAAGGGGAATGATTGATTGATTGAATGGTGTTTTATGCCGCTTTCAACAATATTTCAGTCGCAACAGCTCACATATTCATGTATTTCCAGGGTTAACAGGGGGGAGGTCTGCAATATATGCACAAATAACCTGAACATGACTGTGGTGTCCATGGTTGTGAGGTAGAGCGTCGGCCTCGTAATCAAAAGGTCCTGAGTTCAATACCCGGGAGCAGATGTCAACTTTGGGCATGTTCATTGTCCCACACATTCGGCGCGAGTACTGGTGTAGTTTACAGGAAGCTGAATCGAGAGAGATTAGTATAAGTTGTAAGAACTTGTTTCTCAATCGATGTAAAATAAGTATGTTTAAACTAATAACCTGAACAAAATTGTGATCTTGATTTGAAACAAGTGATTTGATTGGTTGTAGAAAAGGTGAAAATAGAAATGATGACAAATAGATTAAATTTTCTCACTGAAAAACTGAGATTACCACTCAAAATGCCTCATGAGTAATTCATGAGAACGAGAAAACATAGGCGAGATAACCCAAGGGCGATGAATGTAGTTTACGGAATACATCGGAACTGGGTCAACGAGGATGGATTTATCCGTTTACCATACAATCCAGCATTTTCTCCTTTTCCCACAATGTTTTCTACCCTTCCCAAAACAAATTTCAATATTTTGAGTCACATTTTGTCGTCTGCAAATGCTTTGAATTTGGACAGGTCTAGAATTTTTTTGTTTGGTAAAGGTAAATACTTACATGTCTGAGAGTCGCCTGGTGTGTGATACATGTAAGTTGGAATTTTTTCCCTGCATTATGCGACGGAAATATGACTTGGGTAAAACTTATCTGCTGTAGATCATCCTTTCTTAAGTTCCAAAACAAAATTCTATTAACAGTATTCAAGATATACAGTAATCTAAGCACAAAATGATTTATATATGCGAGCATAAATTCTGAATTGTCATCCTAACATTACAAACAAAAATATCAAACTTCACATGGAAAAGAAATATGTGGAGAGAACTGTACGTTATGTATGAGTAATAACTTTGAAAAGTCCAAAGTGACGTGGTCTTTTACAGAGTTACTGACCGGCTTTAACAAGTCATCCGATGAAGTGACTTTTCATGTTTAGCCTCGTTCTGAAAAAGAGGCTTTCTCTGTGGTATAAAAGGACGCTCTTTACCCAATGACCTACTTTTTGACCCCACATGGCACAACTTCGAATGTCCAAGATTTTATCAAGAAAAACATTCCACTGACCAAGTTTCATGAGTATCTGGCTGAAAATGTGTTCTCTAGAGTGCACACGAAGTACATGTGCACTTTGTGCTCAGGTGAGCTAAAAAAGAGAATACGTCTTAGTTTTAAAAACATGCATTTGTGTCAGCTGTTAAAAAATTGGGTTTCGTCGTTTTTTTAGAAACGGGTATTGGAGAGGTCATCAGACCTCTCCAACAGTGGTGAGTTTAAAAGGCAGACTGCCACACAAATCGCTGTCTAAATCCATTTGTTTTTGCGAAATTGTTCTGATACACAGTCTATTTAGTCATGGTTTTATAAACACAGCAAAATGAAAAAAACTGAAATAGGAAATAAACGGGTTTTTTTTTCATATGACGGATTTCCAAAAAGATTTATTATACTATATTGATTGTAAATGATCTCTCCAATAATTGCAATTTTTCATTAAACAAATAAATCTAAGCAAAGAGAAAAAACTTTTGTTTAAAAAAGAGAAAGAACACCGCGGGAAAAGATCACGTGACTTGATACTATCTGGAGAATTCGTACCCTGGAGAACTCATACCCTAATCTCAAAAGCACGAATTCTCTGGAGAACTCGTACCCAACAAATAAATACAAATAGGTTGATCATCATATTTTCAAGTTCTGTTTTTCAAAACTGACTAGACTCTTGCATTTTTCCCAGTTTCATACAAAAATTTTATGGATTTATAATGATATAGATTTGATGAAATAACACACAGAGTTGCCTCTATTATGCGGGATTGCGAGAATCCCGCGAAAATCAACTTTTGAGCGGAAAAAAAAGTCATGCCTCTTTGCCCTATGTACCGCACACCTCAAAAAGAGTCTGTGGTCCTTTGGTTTTGGGCGGATTGGGCAGGCTGACATGAGTCGATACTTTTTGCAGATGCATTAAGCACCCTTTTCTCAGAGCATGGCTCATTTATCAACTTTCTTAAATTTTTAACGTTTAGACAAACAACTTCTTCATTTTACATGTCTGCAGCAGACAACTTTTCAAAATATTGTGGGAAGAGGAGAAGCTGCTAGTCACTGCAGTTTCTCCCTTTGTCACAATGGTTTCCATCGCATCAAAGCACCATCTTCCACATTAATTATCAAGGTTTGAATTGTCGTCTGCATGCTTTTTATACACCCGTCAAAGACGGGACGTATTATGGGATCACCCATGGTGTACGGGCGTCCGGGCGGGCGGGCGTCCGGCTTTCCAGTTCTTTGTCCGGAGCATAACTTTGTCATCTTCAGTCCGATTGACTTGAAACTTGGCCTTTGTGTTTGTTGCAATAATACCCAGTGCAGTGCGAAAGAACCATAACTCTACCTTATGCTGTCTTTGAGTTATTTCCCTTTGATTGTCATTTTTACAGCATTTTCTGCTTGTCCGGAGCATAACTTTGTCATCTCTAGTCGGAACATCTTCAAATTTGGTATGCATGATTGTTGAAAAATTACGGAGTGCACAAGAACCATAACTCTTCCTAGCACAAATTTTGAGTTTTCCCCCTTTGATCTTCATTTTTGCAGCATTTTTTGCTTGTCCGGAGCAGAACTTTGTCATCTCCAGTCTGAACATCTTCAAATTTGGTATGCATGATTGTTGAAAAATTATGGAGTGCAGTGCACAAGAACCATAACTCTTCCTAGCATGAATTTTGAATTATTCCCCCTTTGATCTTCGTACCGCATAACTTAACCATCTTATTTGTAGTTTTTTAATTATTTCACTATTTTCTTAGTAAAGAATTCTGAGTAAGATTTATTCCAGGCACGTTTTGTAGCAGTGCAAGTATGCAGTGGATGTCAAACTTTATACAAGTAGGTATCTGAGTGTTTTTACAACCTGTACAACAGTACTGTTGTGACGTTGGATGTAGCTTGCTTTGCACAAATATTATATGGGCGCAGCAGAGATGACAGTTTATATTTAACCTGCGAACTTAACATTTTCCTGTTACTTCATATAGGTAGGTTATGTAAGTTATGCTCTGGACAAGCAAGAAATGCTGTAAAAATGAAGATCAAAGGGGAAATAACTCAAAATTTGTGCTAGGAAGAGTTATGATTCTTGTGCACTGCACTCCGTAATTTTTCAACAATCATGCATTCCAAATTTCAAGATGTTCAGACTGGAGATGACAAAGTTATGCTCTGGCCGGAGACATTCATGCCTATTTCAATCACTTACATGATTTCTGCTGCGCTACTATTTTCCTCTACCTACCCTTTACGATTATTATCCCCCTCAACAACTGGCGGTGGGACGGGCGTATCTTGCGACAATTTGCCGCTCTTGTTCTGTTTGGCACAGTCCAAAAATTGCTGTTTGTTAAAGGATTAAAAAATGTTACATTTATTTTTAACATGTCTGGTACTAGTATTATGTATAGGCCACCTTTATTTATTATCATCAGGTAAGATTCTTGCCTTTTCAGTGGAATTAGCATATTGTATCAAATTTTAATTGAACGATATTTCCTTTCCAAAAATAATTCGGCTTATTTGAGCACACATAACAAACATTCATTAGAGGTTTGTCCCTTTTGAAAAAGAGCCAAATGGGTCATCATCTTCAGTTTTGTGTCCTTGAATTTTGAAAAAATATGCATTTCTGAGCATGTTAATAGCATATGCCCTACAATTCCTAGAATATTATAACAATGTGGAACATGTACTGTTTTGTGCCTTTACACCAGCAAAATTGAAAAACAAAAGATGTTTTTTCTCATTCATTTAATTCCTAACTTGTTTGTTTACATCTACCAAAGTATATTGAAATCAAAAGCCAATAAACTATTTGAAATCCTTGATGCCGACCTCACTTGGCTTCTTTTTTAAAGAAGCCAACTTGTTGTGTACTGTATTAATGCTGATTGTATTACTATTGATTATTGTAAATACATGTATTTGCACTGTGTGCAGAAAGGTACTTTGCACATGAAAAAAATGTTCGTAGAATATTTGTTTATTTTGTAAAATTAAATGAATAATGATAAACTCTTGTGCTGCTCCATAAAGCTCCATGTTTTTTTCCCCCGCGCAGTGTGGATCTGGATCAGACTGTACATGAAGTGCGTGTGGATCCTATACTCAACACTGCCCAATGACTGCAAAAGTATCAGACGCTAAGAAAATTGAAACTGGAACATTTTTAATATTGGATAAAAACTCATTTATTTTCTTACTACTTTCTATATTTAGCAATTTAGGAGATAATAACAATATTGATATTCACTATACAGTTGGTTCAAAATTATAAAAAAAAAACACAAAGGAAAACATATCAGTAAAAAAACGATTTGATAACATTGAGACAGGAATATTATACATGTAAAAACGAAATTATACGAAATAACAGCTGTAGATACAGAGTAGATTCTTCACGTTATATATATATATGTGTGTGTGTGTGTGTGTGTGTGTCCTTTGGTTTACTATCGGCTGTTTATCACTGTTTTTCTGTTTTTGTATATGATGCGATAAATGTACTTATATAAGTCAAATAAAATCTATCGTTCTATTATAGATAGTTCAGAGCATTGTTTGGGTCTAGAATAATGCTGGCAGAACTTTAAGGCTTTATTATGCAATCCTGAGTTTCAACGACCCTAAAAGAAAGAACTTTTGAAAACATTCAAAGTAGCAAATGCCGGTAACCAGCACAGAATTATGAAAAACAAGACATTGATACCAGTTCGAAGGTATCAAATTAAACATCCAATTCAATACAAGAAGGCCAGTATGGTTCTTGTATGCTACCTTGAGAACATATACGCAGTTAAGGGAGACTGGGAAAGTTTTTTTCTTTTCTCCACTGAAATTTTACGAATGCAAATTTTAACTGTTTATGTATATCAACAGTCGAATTTCGCATGGTAAAAGATTAGGCCTCCGAATTGTTTTGGGCTCTATTACTAGTTCTATATTCAGTGCCATTTAGCTCTGAATGGAGAAATTGGACCAGGATATGTTGAGTTTGGCATTAAACCACTTATGTTGTATTTGAATGTTGCCAATGTCATCAGGAATAGATATTCTTGAATGAGCAGGACACATTGGTAATTTAAGAATAGGAACAAATACACAATCTTGTATATTTGTTATTTCCAACATTAACCAAGGTGTCTGTCGGGACTTTGAAACTTTGTAAATGATAGCAACGAGCAATGCAGAATTCACAAACAACATCAAGATAAGGGCATGATCCCATTTTAAGAGGAAACTGATGTTGAATTGGTTATGACTTTCTACAATTTGTGCAGTTTCATAGAGAAAGGAAAGTAGTGTAGGTGAAAGGGCTTTAGCTTGTTGACTTAGTTGTAGTATTAAAACAAGTGAGGGCAGTTTTTGTACTTTGATGAACAAGTAAGTAAGTAAGAAAGTAATTGTTCCTGTTAGACTTAATGCAACTAATGTTAGAATTGCGGTCAGATCAGGCCAGTTTGGCTGAATTGGAATTTGACCATCAATGAGTGGCTCAGCCAAAGATTTGAAAACTAGTTGATCACTTTTTGCAATTTTTACCATTGTTGACAAATTAAGATGGTCTCTTTTATCATTTGCAATTATACTTGACATTTTGTGCCCATATAGTCTGAATTGAGGTACTGAAACATTTAATGGATGTTTAAAAGTTGTGTCAGCAAATATGTGCTGGAATTTGTCATCATTGAAGAAATGTTGTAAAAGAATAAGATTTACTGGATGTAACTTGGTTAAGTTATTATAACTGTTATTTTTAGCTCACCTTAGCACAACGTGCTAAAGGTGAGCTATTGTGATCGCCCTATGTCCGGCATCCGTCGTCCGTCGTCCGTCAACAATTTCTTTAAACATCTTCTTCTCCTAAACCACTGGGCCAATCTTGATGAAACTTGGCAGGGATGTTCCTTGGGTGAAGCTCTACCAAAGTTGTTCAAAGAATTAAATTCCACCCACAACTCTGGTTGCCATGGCAACAAAAAGGAAAAAATGCAAAATCTTTGAAAATCTTCTTCTCTGAAACTAGAAGGCGCAGAGCTTTGATATTTGGTATGTAGCATCTCCTAGTGGACCTCTACCAAGTTTGTTCATTTGATGTCCCCGGGGTCAAAACTAGCCCCACCCCAGGGGTCACAAGTTTGAGCATAGTAACAAAGAAGAAAAACTTTAAAAATCTTCTTCTCTGAAACTTGAAGGCGTAGAGCGTTGATATTTGGCATGTAGCATCTCCTAGTGGACCTCTACCAAGTTTGTTCATATAATGCCCCTGGGGTCAAAACTGGCCCCACCCTGGGGGTCACAATTTCCAACATAGGAACAAAGAAGGAAAACTTTAAAAATCTTCTTCTGTAAAACTAGAAGGCATAGAGCTTTGATATTTGGCATGAAGCATCTCCTAGTGGACCTCTACCAAGTTTGTTCATATGATGCCCTTGGGGTCAAAACTGGCCCTGCCCCGGGGGTCACAAGTTCGAACATAGGAACAAAGAGAGGAAACTTTAAAAATCATCTTCTCTGAAACTGGAAGGCGTAGAGCTTTGATATTTGGTTTGTAGCATTGCCTAGTGGACCTCTACCAAGTTTGTTCATATGATGCCCTTAGGGTCAAAACTGGCCCTGCCCCGGGGGTCACAAGTTCGAACATAGGAACAAAGAGAGGAAACTTTAAAAATCATCTTCTCTGAAACTGGAAGGCGTAGAGCTTTGATATTTGGTTTGTAGCATTGCCTAGTGGACCTCTACCAAGTTTGTTCATATGATGCCCCTGGGGTCAAAACTGGCCCTGCCCCGGGGGTCACAAGTTCGAAGATAGGAACAAAGAGGGGAAACTTTAAAAATCATCTTCTCTGAAACTTGAAGGCGTAGAGCTTTGATATTTGGTATGTAGCATTGCCTAGTGGACCTCTACTAAGTTTGTTCATATGATGCCCCTGGGGTCAAAATTGGCCCCACCCCGGGGGTCACAAGTTTGAGCATAGTAACAAAGAAGGAAAACTTTAAAAATCTTCTTCTCTGAAACTTGAAGGCGTAGAGCTTTGATATTTGGCATGTAGCATCTCCTAGTGGACCTCTACCAAGTTTGTTCATATGATGCCCCTGGGGTCAAAACTGGCTCCGCCCCGGGGGTCACAATTTCCAACATAGGAACAAAGAATGAAAACTTTAAATATCTTCTTCTGTAAAACTAGAAGGCATAGAGCTTTGATATTTGGCATGTAGCATCTCCTAGTGGACCTCTACAAGTTTGTTCATATGATGCCCCTGGGGTGAAAACTGGCCCCGCTTTGGGGGTCACAAGTTCAAACATAGGAACAAAGAAGGAAAACTTCAATTTTTTTTCTCTTAAATGGGAAGGCATAGAGCTTTGATATTTGGTATGTAGCATCTCCTAGTGGACTTCTACCAAGTTTGTTCCAAGGATGCTGCTTGGGTCAAAACTGGCCCAGCCCCTGGGGTCACAAGTTCGAACATAGGAACAAAGAAGGAAAACTTTAAAATTCTTCTTTTCTGAAACCGAAAAGTGTGGCGCTTTGATGTTTGGTATGTTGCATCTCAGAGTGGACCTCTACCAAGTTTGTTCATATGATGCCCCTGGGTCAAAACTGGCCCTGCCCCGGGGGTCACAAGTTCGAAGATAGGAACAAAGAAGGAAAACTTTAAATTTCTTTTTCTCTTAAACGGGAAGGTGTAGAGCTTTGATATTTGGTATCTAGCATTTCCTAGTGGACCTTTACCAAGTTTGTTCATATGATGCCCCTGGGTCAAAACTGGCCCTGCCCCGGGGGTCACAAGTTCGAACATAGGAACAAAGAAGGAAAACTTTAAAATTCTTCTTTAAAACTGGAAGGCGTAGAGCTTTGATATTTGGTATGTAGTGATTCTCTTCTAAGTTTGTTTGCCCATCTAAGCGCAATAAGTTCATTGAGTTCAAAATTTTGGGTCATCTTGGGTCATAAACTAGGTCACTAGGTCAAATTAAAGAATACCTTGTTGGCACTTTCGAGGCCACATTATTTGCTCAATTGCCTTGAAAATTAGTTAGAAAGGTTTGTCTTTACAAAGTCTCACATAAGATTAATTTGGGTCAACTTGGGTCATAAACTAGTTCACTGGGTCAAATTAAAGAAATACCTTGTTTGCACTCTTGAGGCCACATTTATTGCTCAAATGACCTGAAATTTGGCCAGAATGTTTGTCTTGATGAAATACCAGATGAGTTTGGATTTGGGTCACCTGGAACCATAAACTAGGTCACTAGGTCAAAATAAAGAAATACCTTGTGGGCACTCTAGAGGCCACATTCTTTGCTTAATTGCCTTGAAAATTGGTCAGAATGTTTGTCTTTGTAAAATCTCACATGAGTCTGAATTTGGGTCAACTGGGGTCATAAACTAGGTCACTTGGTCAAATTAAAGAAATAGCTAGTGGGCACTCTAGAGGCCACATTTATTATTCGTATGATTTGAAAATTGGTTAAAATGTTTCTTTTGATATAGTCAAAGACCAGTTCAAATTTGGGTCACCTGGGGTCATAATCTAGGTCATTAGGTCAAATTAAAGAAATATCTTTAGGGCACTCGAGGCCACATTTTTTGCTCAATTGACTTGAAAATTGGTCAGAATGTTTGTCTTCATGAAATATGAGTTTGAAATTGGGTCACCTGAGGTCAAAAACTAGATCACATGGTCAAATTAAAGAAAAACCTTAAAGACACTCTACTAAGGTGAGCGACCCAGGGCCATCATGGCCCTCTTGTTAAATGAAATAAGTCTTGGAGGGAAATAGAAATTTGAAGAGCTGAGTGAACAATGACATAGGAGGTTAAATAAGCAGAAATTGCAGCCTTTAATCATTTTATGGTTTGCTCCACATTCCATTGATAAAACATTAGTGTCATACAAAAGAATTTGTTTTGGATTTAACTCTAGGATTTGTGGCTTTATAGCATCATGAATATACCTAAAGTTACAATTTTGTTTTATCTTAAGTATGTCATTTGCAAATAAAGCTAAAGAGCATGTGTCCTTTAACACTGGCTGTAAAGGAAGATTTAAATGGCAATACTTACGATTAGATCCAGTACAAGTATCAATTTGTGATTGTGACATATGAGTATAGAATTGCTGGTTTTGAGTAATGGCAAAGAAATCTGGTAAATCTAGAATTTGAGTAGCATGTTTTGAGGTGTCATTTATAGGTACTGGTTTAGAAATGACTTTGTACAAATCCAAGGCATCTTCTGAATAAGAAATGGGTATTTTCACTGTAACATAAAGCATGTTGTTGTTCCTACTCAAAAGGAAATTTGACCTATGATACATTTGAGATGTAGTTTTGATTGCAATGTGAAAACCTGGGTATATTGTTGATAAGATGTTTTGAACATCATTTAGTGTTGAATGTAGAGTTGCGTGGGGAATGACAAGAGGGGACAATTTACCGTTAGCAAGACTTATCACTCCCAGTTTTAATTCTTCTAACTGGTGATTAAGCTCTGTAGATGTTTTTAATTGTTTTATCAGTAAAATAGTCATGTCCTCAAAAGTGTGACTAAGGGATGCAGATGTTTTTTGAAGTTCATTTGAGATCATGTGAATTTCTTTATTGTTTTGTTTAACCCCCTCAATGAGATTGTCCATTCTTTCGTTGGATTTTTGCATGAAGGAGCTTAAATGTTTATTTTGCTGAACTAGCACATTTGCTATGTTTTATGTCCTACTAGTTGGGGCATTAACGTGTCTAGCTAAGACATTAACATCATCAATTGTTGCAGTGCCAAATAATGTTTTTGAGAAACTGCCTATGAATGGCAAAAGAGCACGCTTAGATTTAGTCTTTTGAGTTGGATTAGCATGTGGTATCAAAGCATGGATTGTTTGAAGAGTTTGGTTTAGAAGCATATATGTCTCAAGACGCAAGGCATTCAACTGAGAAATAATATTCGATATCAATACGCACGAATTTCCATCTTTTTGGCAAGAACTTATTGCTGGGAATGTCCTAAAGTTGGGTAAGAGAATCTCGTAAGTATGTAGCCAATATTCTCGTGAGAGTGTTAGTGCGGATTGTCTCTGAAAGACCACCCCATAATTTAGCCTAGGTAATGTGCTTGAAGCAGTCACTGGTAACACCATTCCCACTATACAACAAGCTAATAGTATAAATCTTGTGCTCATCCTGAACCCATCTGTGAAAGAAAAAGAAAAAAACTCACTGTGAGGGAGCTGTCCAAACATCTTGACTAAAGGTTAGCTGAGATTTCAAACAACTTCCCCCCCAGTATATATTTTTGAAATTTATAGTGGCTCGCCAAAGTACCCAACTGGCCAAGTCAGGATTTTTAAGACGGACCAGGTGCGCACAGATTTCAATGTTTATTCTTCAGATTTCTTTTTCCAAAACACCAAATCTTTTCGTTTGCGTTTTCGACCTGTTCTTGTATGAGATTCCCAATATTCACATAGGAAATCCGGACCAATTTCATGTTCTTTTAACCATATGGAATTCTTCTTGCCTTGAATATAACGCCTAAACCAACGTTCACCTTTGTATCTGCTTACTTTAATTTTTTTTTTTTTTTTTTTAGGTTTGATGTATTTTGATTGATTATATTCATTTTTAGCTGTTTGCAAATTATCTAATGTGGTATCAGATTGTTTCGTGGCAGACTGAGGACCATCTGTCTCAACAGACTCGAATTTTTCAGTCTCAGGACAGTTGGTCTCAACAGACCGAGGATTTGCCTCAGGTTTAGCCGCTGGGGTTTTGGCAAGTTGCTGACTTCTCTGAGTTTGATCCCTTTGATCAGCCTCACCCTGAAGATCAGTGTTAACCCTAGTGAGCTCGCACTCATTCTGAGGAGCAATTTCATTACCAATATTTTCATGATAATGTTTCAACCTTTTGGCATTGATAAACGCTTTGAGAACTTTGTGAGTTTCACAGTCTTTTATCTTATATGTGAAATTAGGTCCAGTTTGTAAAATTATATAAGGACCATTCCATTTTTCACTTAATTTAGAAGACAACCCGGGCTTAGTTGCATATTGTCTTAAGAATACCTTGTCATTTATTTGGAAATCAGGGATTTTAGCATTTTTGTCATATTTTTCCTTTGCCTTTGACTTTGCAGCTTCCATGTTTTTACGTGCAATATCCTTAGCAATTTTGAGTTGTCCCAGAAGTTCATCAAAGAAATGCTTTGTTTGAGATGGCAGAGATGGCTTTGGCATCAAGTCAACATCAACTGGCAAAGTCATTTCGTTCCCAAAAACTAATTGAAATGGAGAGAAACCCGTAGATTCAGTTGCAGGAGTAGAACGAAATGCCATCATTACACTAGGTATTAGTTTGTGCCAATTCATTTGGTTTTTATCGACATATGCTGCCAGGGTTTTGGACAGAGTACTATTTGCACGTTCTACAGCAGAGTTTGTTTGTGGATGATAAGCGCTAGTATAATATCTTTTGATCGAGAAGAGTTCGCAAAGAGCACTCACAAGTTTAAACATGAAATTTCTACCTCTGTCAGATAATATTGCTCGAGGAGCTCCATATCGACATATGAATTCATTGTAAAGGATTGAAGCAACCTCTTGTGCATTCTGGCTTACAAGCGGAAAAGCTTCAGACCATTTTGAAAAACTATCAATAACGAGCAAGATGTACTGATAACCTTCTTTTGTTTTCGGAAGAGGCCCTAATATGTCAATATGAATCTGGCTCATAGTATCTTCAACAGGTAGAGGATTTAAAGGTGGGGCTTTTGACGCCTATCTGTCTTTATATGTTGACATGTATTACATAAGTATACATAATTTTTTATTTCTTGATACATTTTAGGCAACCAATATTTTTGCCTTATTTTGAAGAAAGTTCTAGTTACCCCAAAATGACCTCCGCCTGCTAGACTATCATGATAATGATATAACAGGTCATTGATTTTTGACTTTGGTACAGCCAGTTGAAAGAAATAATGTCCAGTAGGGTCAATTTTTCCTTTAAATTGAGGTTGGTAAAAGCGATATAATAAGCCATCTTTCATTACAAACTGATCTTCAGCTTTTATGCACATTCTTTGTTTTTTTTTTTTTTTTTTTTTTTCATCTACTGGCAACGTCCTGTTTTCAAGATATTCAATCAAAAAACTCAGGTCAGGATATGATTTCTGTAGAAGAGCCATGTCCCGACTCTGGGTTTGTTCTAGTGTATCAACAAGATTAACCGATACCGGAGTTCCGTAATCTAAGTTAATCTCTATGATACATTGATCATTTGTACTTACTGGAGAATTTGAACTATCAATGACTGTATCAGCCTGCTCAATGTTACTGGAATTAGAGTTTGGTTTATGTGACATTACAGAAACAGACTTGGTACAAGTTCCAACATTCCCTTTCTCACAACTGTCGTCAAACGGACTAGCCTCACAAGTATCATATGGGATTCGTGATATTGCATCAGCATTCCCATTCTGAGTACCAGGTCTATGAATAATTTCATAGTTGTACCCCTCAAGGAACATTATCCACCGAGCTAACCTTCCCTTTGGGTCTTTGAGACTATTTAAGTAAGACAAGGCTTTATGGTCAGTGTAGACAGTGAACTTATCATGAGAAAGATAATGTCAGAAATTTTTTATTCCTTCTATAACAGCCAAGCATTCTTGATCTGTTACGGACCATTTTCTTTCATCGTTCGAAAGAGCTCTACCACCATATGCAATGGCATTTTCCTTTCCTTCATTATCTTTCTGTCCAAGAACATATCCAATGGCACTGCCACTGGCATCACTGGACAGAAAGAATTCCTTATTCATGTCAGGAAACCCAAGGATTGGTGCAGTGACCAAGGCATGCTTAAGCATCTCAAAGGCATGTTTGCATTCATCAGTCCAATCCCCACCTTTGAACTTTCCCTTTTTATTCCCTTTTAAAAGCTTGCTTAGCGGGGTTGTAATGAATGAATAACCTTTAACAAAACGTCTGTAGTAGTTGCAGAGCCCAAGAAAACTTTTTAGTTCAGTTTGGGATTTTGGAACTGGAAAATTGCTAATTTTTTCTGTCTTGGAAGGGTCAACAGAGACTCCATTGCTGGACAAAATATGCCCAAGAAAGGTCACTTTCTCTAGGCCGAATTCACATTTTTCAGGCTTTAAAGTCAAATTTGCTTCTCTTAATTTGCCAAAGACTTGATCTAAGTGAGACAAGTGTTCTTCAAAGTTTCTACTGAAAACCAAGAGATCGTCAATATAACACAGGACAATTTTCCAGTGAATTCCGCGTAGAACTTGCGACATTAGCATTTCGAAGGACATAGGAGCATTTTTTAAACCAAATGGCATCCGATTCCAGACATAGACCCCCTCATGTGTTATAAAAGCAGATTTATGCTTCGTTTCAGGGTCTAACTCCATTTGAAAATATGCTGAGTTAAGATCCAATGTGGAAAATATGGAAGCTGAAGATTCACCTGTACGATCAAAGACATCCTCCAATCTAGGCAAAGGATGTGAAATTGATTTGGTAATTTGATTTAATTTCCTGTAGTCAATTGCAAATCTCCAAGTATTATTTTTCTTTCGGACTAAAACTACAGGGCTATTCCAAACAGATGAAGATTGACTGATTACACCGTAATCTAGCATTTCCTTAGTCTGACACTCAATTTCAGTCTTCTGCACTGGACCAGTTCTATAATAGTTCATATGAACCGGTTTTGCTCCTGGTTCAGTTTCTATTTTATGGGTAAAGACATCGGTTTTTCCTAACGTGGCAAGAGATGTTGAAAAAATATCTTTGTTTTTCAAGAGGAATTTTTGCAGTCTACTGCACTGTTCTGAGGTGAGGTTTTTGTTCGAGATGTGAAACAGACATTCGTCAGAAACTTCCTCAGAGTCACATCCATCAGACACAGCATTCACCCCAGATTCAGTTTCAGTGACATCGAAAGAAAAGATGCTTTTATCATCAACTCTAGAGACAGTTGCTAGAGTGAAGTTTATTGGTAAATTTATGTCTCTTGATGTTGGATTTAGAACTCTTATTTTTGCTGTTTGGGTTTTGTTATTTGTTGACTTATGCTTCTTAACTTTAACAAGGCACCTAGAAATTAGTAAATCTTTATCATTAGTGACTGGTCCTAGGAGTACCACATCATTTTTAAATGCCCTCGAGATATTTACAAAAATATCCGTTTTATTATGTGCAGGAATGCAAATAGGTTTGTCTGTTTTTGCGCAACCAGAGCTCATCACCATCGACACAGAGGCAAGATTTTCCTGCAAATGTAATTTTCCTCTTCCTAGGTCTACAAAGCGCTTATTTTCAGTCAAAAAATCCAGACCTATTATCAGGGAATGATGAACAGACTCAATGACATGACATTTGAAGGGAAAACAAAGCCCGCCAATTACTATTGGTACTTTGATTTCCCCCAGAACACTTAGTCTGCTGCCACTCACACCTGTTACGTCGGTCAATTTTGTGTGCTCAAGGTCTGACAGACTCAAGTTTGCTTTGTGGAGAAATGTTTTTGAAATAATTGAAATACTTGCTCCTGTATCTACAAGTGCTTGAGTTCTAGCATTGTCTACTTGAATAGTGATGGTGTTCTTTTGTAAAGGTGCTATCAGATTACATGATTCTTTTATTGTTTTTCCCTGGCACTGTTTTTGCTTTATGTCTGTATGCCTTTCAATTTCTTTGGTATGCCTGCTCACAGACAGTGGTTTGTGAACAGGCACTGATTCCTATTTGTGGTCATTATTTGACTGTTGATTGGCCTGTTGAATGAGTCCTTTGACCCACTCACAATTTCCTTCAAAATGCCCTATTTTGCCACAATGACGACACTTATACCTAGCTTCCCTATCTTGTCTAGAAACAAAATTATTCCTACTTTTTTTATGACTCTGGTTGGAAGCTGGTGCCCTTGGTTCCGCAGTTTTGTTCTGGCAAAGCTGGCTTAGGAGGTCAATCATCTTATCCAGTCTTTCATCAGTATGGGTCCGGACTGCCGTAACCTGCTCCTCTACATGGCTTGCTTCGGCTCGAAGGACTGCTCGTCTTGTTGCTTCCATGGTAGGCAACTCCTGCGGCTTAACAATTCTCCTCAACTCTGAGGTCAGGCCCTCAATGAAAGATGTCATAAGCCACTTTTCAGGCATCTCGGCTCCAATTGAGGATTCTTGGAACCGAGTGGCGTACTCGTGAACAGGCTCCCCATACCTCTGCTTCACCATGTTTAATGAAAAATCCCCATCTGAACCATCAAATCTCAGCATGAACTTTTCTAGCACCAAATCAGGATTCCTTTGAACAGCGTCTGGGATTGTCTGATACCATGTGTAGGCCTGGCCCTTTAAATGGAATGGAAAGGTGGCCTTCACCCTATTATCATAAAAATTATACAATGATTTGCAGATCCCAGCATAGTTTTTGTACCATCGGTCACCTCTCTCTCCTGGCTTACCGAAGAAGGGGTTAATGGATATGCCCATGGAGTGTGCCATGTTTCCTTGGGTCTGTTGGGTCTGTTGGTTTAGTTGGTTGATGGTTAGGTTGTTGTATTCCAGAGGCAGCTCCTCCTCACTGTCTTCTTGGACAACAGGTGCTGACCTACTCCTTGAAGTAACTGGGGTCACCAAGTAATCCACCGCAACTTCTGGCCTGCGTCCACCAAGGCTCCTCAGGTAATGTCCGTACTTTGTGTTGACTGACGTTGACATAGGGATCTTCTCCACCAATATTTTATACTGCGCGTAGGGTGGTATAAAAACAATGCAACAACAAAGCAGGAGTAGGACCGAATAAACTATAGAGGTCGGAGTCTTGGACTCGAAGGACTTGAGTTGGGCTGTAAAAGGAACAACAACTTCGTTCACGCACTTAGTATATTCGCCTGTGACAGTACTCACAACTTTCGCATAATACATACACTTTACAATTCAATTTATTAAGGTTACATTTGCAATGCATTCTACATATCAGTTCCTATTTAGCGTCTTAGCCTACATTTCAAAAGGTAAAAGTCATGAATAACAATAAGTTATGTCAAGCCACACCATTAGAAATGTTACTGAAAATGGGGAATTCTCAGACTTATTGGTAGAGCTATAATCTTTGCAAGTGAGTGGCACAACGTCAACTTATATTTATACATAAAATGCATTCTTAAGGAAGTGTAATTTAGTCCAAATACCCTAAAGGACTAAAAAGTCTATAAAGGCAAGCTTTTGCGACCAAACCACAGTCATCTATGCAAAAGTTTTGCAACTACAACACATTCACATTTTCATCAATGTAAATCTTACTTGCAGTAAGATTTAGGTATCATGAAGATTCATGTGTTAAGAATGTAAAATTGCAGCTCTTTTGATCACAATGTTTTCAAGAATGGAACATTTTTCAGTACAAGCTCTTTTAGAATAAAATTCAGTTATGAGCATTAACTATCAATACAAATTTGTTAGAAATTGATGTCTCCTCTCCTCAAACTATTTTCCTTTTATTACGCTGGTTTGTATAGAGAGATATGATTTCTCCTTTGATTACAATGTTTCCAGTCGAGCAGAGAAGTGAGATCAGCCCTTTTAATGCAATGTTGTCAGAAAGCTGAACAAGAATTCAAGTTTACAAAACAAACAAGATTTATCAAAATGTACTAGAGAGTACAATTTCACATATAAATGTGAAGAAAATAATGTAACAAAAATATGTAAGAAAATTACTAATGTACATACAATAAGACGAAAATGCTTACCTGTAAAAAGAACAACAACTCGTTCACGCACTTAGTATATTCGCCTGTGACAGTACTGAGTTTACATTCAGAAAGACAGGCTTATATAGTCTTGTCTGACATAACGATATAATCCCAAGTTAAAGCTGTTTACCCTTTTCTCATGAAAAAAACTTAGCCTTTTATTTTGCTGAAATACACTTAGGGACTCATTTCCGGCTCAACTTTGGTTCATTATATGAAACACATTGCACGAACATTACAAAGTTCAATAACATTTTCAAATCAAGGGTTGATACAACTTTCAAGACCTAACGTAGCAAAGTAATGGACTTAAGTCTGTTATCTTAGATAAGCATATTGATTTTGCTAAGTTCAGTCTGGAACACTGTGTCACCTCAATGTTAAATTTTGAGAACTTGAATCACAGGACCAGGCTAATTTCGCACCAAGGGCTACAACTGCAACAACCTTGGTAAAGGCCCACTGGATGATGGCTTTTGAAGACACTGTTTAGAGTATAAGTTTTTAAAGGATATAACCGTATTATTATGTTGTAAACAATTTTTTGGTATGTTACAAAGGGGACTGGACAGTGTTTGCCTTCTTAATGGATCAATAAACAAGAGCACCCTTGGTTAGTTTAGTTTAGTTTAAACATATTTTATTGTACGTATAAACATACAAATAGATTGGGACGGAAGCTAATAAAAGCTTATAGAGTCCCTTTCCTAAGTAACAACATATGACCAAAAAAAAAAATACAAAAAAATACAAAATTCAACATTGTTATAAGAGACATTTGGTAGGTAGAGAGAGAGAGAGGGGGGGGGGGGGGGATTGACCTTTTTGGAAATCATTCATTTAATCGTTTGCTTTCCTTTATATACAACTGAACTTTCAAAGAGATATCTTCGTTTTCCTGAAAAGTAAGGAAATCATTTCCAAAGAGGAGTGTTTGAAAGTCTGTAGTTATTTTATGATACGATATGGAGCGAATAAACTTATTTCTTATAGTTTCATAAAGTGGACATTCGAAGAAGTAGTGTGCATTTGTCTCTATAGCACCACATACACAGTTAGGAGAATCAACTACATTTCTTAAATACAGATGGTGCTTTAGAGAACTACACTTATTTCATAACCTTGTATGTAAAATTTAAAGGCGTCTTTGTCCTATGAAAAACAATTTATTTGGATACGGCCTATTAATGTCCAGATACCTTTTAAAACATGACAAGGAATCAAAATTTCTGATATCTTGAGGGATTGAGTTCCACTCTTCCACAACGGATGGGAGAAAGGATTTTTTATAGAGATTTGTTCTACAAGCAATGATTCGTATATTGTTAGAATTGCGCAAGTTGTAATCGTTAAGGTTGCTATTTAAATCAGGGACAAGATCACTCAGGTAAGAAGGAACAAGGCCTTTAGTCATTTTAAAGAACAATATAAGTTTATGTTTACGCCTGCGATAGCCAAGTGACTCCCAACCACATTTATTTTTTAGTTCATCCAAGGAAACCAATTTACCATTACTATTCTGACAGCTTCATTTTGGATTTTGTCTAGATCATTTTTCAGGTATTGAGGGACATTGTCCCAAACGACGTCTCCATACTCTATAATAGGTCTAATGAACGTGAAATATATAACTTGAAGAGATTTCCTATCAAGACATATCTTAAGACGACGCATTATGTTTATCCTTTTCCATGCTTTCTCAATAGATTTTTTAATGTGCAGATCCCATGATCCGTCATTTGAGAGGTGAAAACCTAATTGTTTATGTGACTGGACATTTTCAATATTTATATTAGACATACAGAGATCTGGGTGAGTATTTTGAGCATTTTTACGTATGATAAGTGATTCAGATTTTGAAGGATTGAATTTGACCAGCCAAGTTTCTGCCCAGTTATTAATTTTTTCAATATCTCTTTGAAGAATTTGTCCCGCATCATTCGGGTTACGGATGATTAATTATAGACTAGTATCGTCTGCAAATAGGTTGATACCCGATTAAATATTTTCAACAATATCGTTAATAAATACAAGAAAACGAAGCGGGCCGAGTATCGATCCTTGTGGGACACCAGCATTTATGTATTTGGCATTAGACTGGCCACCAGGCAGGATAACTTTTTGACGCCTGTTAGAAAGGTAATTAAAAAGCCAATCGAGTAATTTGCCATTTATTCCTGCAAGACTTAGTTTGAATATCAAACCCTTGTGCCATACTTTATCGAAAGCCTTACTTATATCAAAAAATATAAATCTAATTTCAAGGCCTTCGTCTAAAGCATTGCATATTTTATTATATAGGAATGTTACTTGGTTAACTGTAGAGTCGCCAGGCAGAAACCCTGATTGATACGGTGTAAAAAATCGATTTTCATTTAAATAATTGAAAATATGTTTAAAAAGTATCCTTTCAAAAACCTTTTCCATAGTATTAAGAAGAGAAATCAGTCTGTAGTTGGATGGCAGAGAAGGATCACCATTTTTAACTAGAGGCGCTTGAGCGCCTGTATCGCTCCACAGGCCTGATATTTCTATAATGGCGAAAAGAAGTTTTTAACAATTACCATTCAATCCTGCATTTTAGCTCACTGAAGAAAAAAGGTATGGAAAAAACTTGTGAGAAAAGAAGAAAAAAATGGTAACCAGCATTTTCTTAGTTTCCCACAATAATTTCTATCCTTTTTTATATATGTCTTACTAATTTGAAGATATGTTGTCTGCAACAGGTCCTTTCACAAACCATTTTGGGTGGGGAAACATCAAAATATAGAAAATATGTCTTTCTCAGGGTCGTTAAACGTTGTGATTGTGTGGTAAAGGGGTAATCTAAAAGAACAGCTAGGAGGGCAAATGAATGAATGTTATAGCAATATAGATCAACTTACATCAATACACCAGATAGAATGAAATATGCTGGCATACAATGAACACCTAATCCCTAATAATCAACTTTTCAGTCACAGTTAGAATGTCTTCTGTGGCAAACAACACAAAATGGTCTACAAATGCATTTACATAAATCAAATATCCTGCTCCAGGGCACAGATTAATTCTGGTGTACTGAAGTTGCGGGATCAGTTTGACTGGATAACATTAATGCCTTATCACAAATGTAAAGCCCTGTCCCACTTTGTACCAGGTCACCAGGATTTACACCCCTTCTGTCCACTCTGCATTTACTCATTAGTAGGTCAACAAACCTTTACCAGAACTAATAAAAGTGCAGAGGTTCTCTTGTTCTATATCAAAAGGACTATAAAGTACCTACAACATGGGGTTTTGTTATTAAAATACTTTTTCTTTTTTATCTTGGCATGGTTACTCAGGCTTAGTAATAAGGCAAAATTGAAAAGCTCAAGTTGTGAAAGGTGCTCAAGCTTTTATCTTATTTATGGCCAGTGATATTTTATTACTAGTACTAACTAATAGCATATCATTGGAGTAAATTGTGATCTTAATACCAAGGAAAATGTGTGGGCTTAAATAGGACAGCCCTGACTAGGTCAAGTCAATCCAATTTTCTTCCTTTTTCTTTGTTAGTCGATAAAACTAACACAATAAATAGTTTTGGAGAAGAACATTTTTTTGAAATATAAGCCTTGTCTATAAAAAAATGTGTTTTTAGGTGTATCATTTTTTCAAAAGGAATTTGGTATACAACCACCATAGAAACAATTTGGCAGACAACCACCATAGGAACTTACCTGCAAAACAACAATGAAATCCAATGAATAGTTTTAGAGAAGAAATTTTTCAAAGATTTTACTTTATACCATAAAAGGAAAATGAGTCTCCCATAAAAGCCATGTTCTTTGACAGATCATTTTTTTTTAAAGGAATTCTGTAAACCTGTATCTAAGGAACATTCCTGCAAAATAATAATGCTATCCAAATAGCGGTTTGGGAGGAGAAGATTTTTAAAGGTTTTTTACTTTGGTTGCCATGGCAACCAGAATTCTTCATGGAACACAATTATTTGAAGGAATTTGAAAGAGGACCACCAAAGGAACATTCCTGTGAAATTTGGTAAAAATCCAGTCAATAGTTTCTGAGGAGAAGTTTTTTAAAGAAAAAAGTTTACGGACGCACGCATGGACGAACGGACGGACGGACGCACGACGGACACAACGCCATGACAATAGCTCGCTGGCCTTCGGCCAGTAGAGCTAAAAACTGGACAGACATTCCATGAGAGGGGTAGTTTACAAGTCTCTAGACTGAAGTTAAAAAACTGACATAGAGGGTTAGCCAACTGGTTCGCAGACTCGCGTAAAATAATGTTGTTGATACCGTCAGGTCCTGGAGCTTTACCAACATTTAGATTTGTAAGCACCCCTGACTTCCACAGAATCAATGAATATTGAAGTTAAAGAATTCTGATCATTTCCTGAGAGTTTGGTTGGTAAGGCGTGATCGGTTTCATTTAGTCTAGTTTGAGTAACAAAGAATGAATTAAGTAAGCTTGCTTTGGCATTAACATCAGTGACCATTGATTGTATCGTTGTCAGTATCATAGAGTGGTGGTAAGTATTCTGAAGAAGAAGGTTTCATAAAACTTTTAAGCACCTTCCACCAATCACGTGATGATAAAGAACCATTACATAATTTGTTTGACAAACGATCAATGTAATCATGTTTACTTTTTCGTATTAAGTCAATTACTTCATTTTTGACCATTTTAAATCTCAGCCAATTGCTTGGATTATTTGACTTTCTTGCTTTTTTATACAACCGCTTACGTTGTCTGATTTTACGTTTTATCAAACTAGTAATCCAGGGAGGTTCATGAGTTTTTACATTAACTGTTTTGTGTGGAATGGTGTTTTTCTCTTCCCCCTTTAATCACATCAGTAATATTTTGTGCATAAATGTCAATATCATTCGATTTAAGTTCATCCAATTAATATTGTTGAAATAATTTCTTAATGCATTATAATCCCCAAGATCATATTTCCAAATGGTGCGTCTATATGAGTTACGTTTTGGTTTTAGAAAATTTAAAACACTGAATATGGGACAATGATAGCGGATACTATTTTCAAGAATAGGTTCGCCTACACCAGAAGTTATTATGGATTCTTTGTTGGTGACAAACATAAGATCAATCAAAGAATGTGAATGTTCTGTAAAATGTGTTGGTTCTTCAATAAGCTGAGACATATTATACTGGTTACAGAGCACGTTAATCTTTCTACATGATGCAGCGTTAAAATAGTTTAAGTTAAAGTCACCAGTAATAACTACATCAGTAATATTTGAGTCAATAGCGAGACTAATCGAATCTTCTATTAGGGAAGTATAATGCAAATTAGAGTTAGGTGGTCTATAAAATGTTCCGTGTAAGTTATTCTTGTTATTACACAATTTAATTTGGATCCAGATACATTCAACATCATTCATTTCTAGATCATTTCTTCGAACATAAGATAATGAGTCTTTAACGTAGACAAGAACACCTCCATATGGATTCGAATTTCGATCTTTCCTCTCTGGTGGGTAAAAAGATTTAAAAAATAATTCGCTGGTAGGAAACGTTTCCTCTAACCACGTCTCGGTAAAGGAAATGATGTCAAATTGAGAAAATTCAGAGAATAATAGATCAATTTTATGCCTGATACTTTGAACGTTGTAGTGAACAGTTGATAAGTGGTTTGGGAGATTAAGAAAATTATATATGTTGTAGGAGTATGTAGAGATTGACGACGTATCGGGACTTTCTTCGTATTCAGTGGGACCAGGATTGGGATGCACATCACCTCATAGGATTATAACAAATATCATCCAAATAACTAAGCTTGTAGTTAATGTAAAAAATGATAATAAGGAAAAATAGGTAAATACAATATTAGACTGATGATTATTACTGACTTTAAATTTATGTTTTAGGTTGGAAGTTATTGAGAATCTATTTTTCCTAGACAATAAGTACAATGAACATGAAAATGAGTTTGAACCTTTCAGGAAGCGAATAAATAACATTGTTAAAAGAAAACGAAAGCTGAATTTCATAAACATGTTATATTTTGGCTCTATTACATAGAACATTTTTAAACCTTTTGCCATTTGTACGAGAAACACAAGAAAAGATGACTTTGGAGATAGAGCCAGGTAACGTTTGAGTTAATCTGCAACCGGAGATCATTAGAAAATATACATCCAAGATTACCAAAAAAATCCATAAGAGAATGGAAAGAGAAAGAAGAAGAGAAACATTTGGTGAATAGTATTATCATACAAACAAATACAACATTTTTGACAGCATTCATTTTTAGAGTGAAGATTAGTCATTTATGGCACGAGGTTAAAATGAAAAACCTGGCTGCTAAATGTTTTTGGTAAAGAAAGAACACGAAGGAGAATCTTAATAATCATGTAGCTGCTCTAAATACAGTAATGTATCGAAAGATATTAATGAACAACATTTGCTGCAAAATAACAAGTGTTACAAATATGTAGTGTCTCACATATAAACCTTTGACACAAGACCAAAAATATGAAGATAATGAAATATTACTGCCAAGATTTCGTTAAGTTATATTAAACACTGTGTATAAATTTGTGATTTGGGGGGGATCAGCATCAGACATCACGTAATGTAATGTCTGATCCTGACCCACACAAATCACTATCTTTTTAACTACACTGTTAGTTCAAGTTTTGAAATCTCAAGTGCACCTTTACATATATTTAGTTGAACTTACATTCAAACCTTGTGTATACATTTGGACGAAATTTAATTCAACCTCTTGACAAAAAACCAAAAGTATGAAGTTAACAAAATATTTCTGCCTAAATTGTGTTAAGTTATATTAAACCCTATGTATAAATTTGTGACCCTGGGAGCCAGGATCAGACATCACTTAATGCAATGTCTGATGATCCTGACCCACACAAATCACTGCCTTTGTAACTACATTTTTAACTGTTCAAGTTTAAAATCTCAAGTGCACCTTTTCATGTGTTTAGTTGAACTTCACTCAAACCTCGTGTACATATTTGAATGAAATTCAACTAAACCCCCATGCATAAGATTGAGATGGCGACCAGCCTCATCAAAAACTGTTCATTTGATGGATGTGACATGTATCAATATTTGTGTTTGATTAAACATAACATATATAGATTTGTAATTTGAGTGGACCAACATAACATATATAGATTGGTGATTTGAGGGGGCCAAGATCAGACACCACACATGTGCTGCTCGATCCCGACCCACTCTTATCACTACCCTTTGAACTTCTTGTTCAATGAAACCTTGCACATTCGGAGGATCAAGACCAGACATCACACAATCACTACCTCTAGAAAGTCAATTTACCAAATACAAAGCATACCTTTTAGATTATTCATAGTTGATATTGAAGTACATATACTTTGTTTAAATCGGTCAGTGACCACATTAAACGCAAAAAAGTACAAACAGTATAAGATCACAAACTATATTAACATATAAAAGTGACATATGTGGAAATTTGATTTGGGAGGACTAGGATCAAACAGCACACAACGTGCTGTCCGATCTAGATCCACTCTTATCACTACCCAATCATTCAACCCCTTCCCAAACGACATATTTCAGACCCTTCCAAATTAAAAGCATCTGCAGACGACAAGTTTAAAAATGGTTCAAATGCGCTTAAGTTTTTTCAACTGGGTAGTAAACATTGTGTGAAAAGGAGAAAACGCTGGTTAACAGCATTTTCTCCTTTTCCCACATTGCTCTCAAAAGGCCTCTTGACCTCAGGGTCGTGAAAACACGGGATTGTTTGGCAAAGGGTTAACAGACAAATAAACAAATAAAAATCGGTCAGTGACCACATTAAACGCAAAAAAGTACAAACAGTATAAGATCACAAACTATATTAACATATGAAAGTGACCTATATGGAAATGTGATTTGGGAGGACTAGGATCAGACAGCACACAACGTGTTGTCTGATCCAGATCCACCCCTATCACTACCCGTTCATTTAATAAACATGACATGTACCTTTTAGATTCATCAACAATTTTGATTAAACCTCACATATAAAATGATAGAATTTGAGAAGGTCAAGATCAGATACTAAGCAATATACTGTCAAATCCCAACACACACTTATTACCACCTGTGAAAAGTTCATTTACTGAAGCCCTACTAAACCTATTCTGTTGTATGAATTTGATTTTGATGAAACCCCCCCCCACAACAAACTTTAGACTCTTCCTAACTGGAAGAGCCCCCAGACGTCAGTTTTTTAACATGACGAAAACGGTAAAAAGCTCTCTGAAGAAGTAGAAAATATTGTTAGAGAAGGAGAAATCGCTCTTTACGAGCAATCTCTCCCTCTTCCACAGTGCCCCCAAAAGACTCGCACTGCAGATAAGTAAAAAAAAAACAAGGGCTTGTTTGGGCAAGGGTTAATCACATATATGTCACATCATTAACTGTTTGTTAGGTGATTTCTAAAGTAAGGTTTTTCATTCAATTCATTAAATTTCATATACTTCATCTATTAATTGTGTTAAGGGAAGGCCAAGACCAGACATTGCAAGGTCCAAACCCGACCCCTTCCCAATTGGACATCACACCTTAGCTTTGAGCCCCCCGCTGGCCAAAGTAGGTCCAGTGTATCCCTGTGATTCATCACACCACACAAGACATCACCCAAGTATGAATCAATAAAATAAAATTCAACATGTCAAACAACTAACTGAATCGTGAGACAGAATTATCCCTTGATAATTATACAGAAAATATGAAGAAAACAACAAATTTTGTTGAATGTCAGCCCGCGTAAACAGATAAGCCTTAACTACATAATAAGTATGATTGTGATGTGATTTGTGATGTGATTCAAGAGGGCCTAGATCAGACAACACATACTGTGTTGGCTGACCCATACCCACACTCATCATTACATTTAGGACCTTTCATATGGCAAATCTGACTTTAACAATTTCGAATTTTTCTTGATTTTGGCTAGACCTCAGACATATATTAACCCCTTACCAGACGACAAAATTTTAGATTAGTTCAAACTATAAACCTAGGCAGACGATAATTTAAATGTGGCTCAGATGTTGTAATTTTTGTTTTACGGTGTAGAAAACATTGCGAAAAATGTTGTAATTTTTGTTTTATGGTGTAGAAAATATTGTGAGAAATGCAGAAGACGCTGGTTACCAGCATCATCTCCCTTATCCACACTGTCCTCATAAGACCTCTTTACCACGATCTGTAGAAGTCGTCTTTGTGTTAAAAGATTAGCTGATGGCCGACATCAGACACAAATTAATTTTGTCACATGGTGTAGAAAACAGTGTGAGGAATGTAGAAAACGCTGGCCACCAGCACTCTCCCTCTTATCCACACTGTCCTCAAAAAACCTCTTTACCAGGATCTGTAAAAGATGTCATTGTGTTAAGAGATTTGCTGAGGGCCGAGAACAGACACAGATCAATTTGCTACCCGATCCCGGCCTGCAATCTCCACATTCATCACTCATGTTTAGCTTATGTAGACTCGGACTAGACATCGTAGAGCACACTTTTTTAAAATTTATCATTAAATAGCATCTGTTATAAGGGAGCCAAGTTCACGCATCACAGAGTGAACCAGGTACCGAATGACTGTTTCAGGCTATACTTTCGTCTGGATGGACCATGCCCTACTGTATAATTTAGACTTAACGCAGAGACTCATATATGTACTGAACAAACAATGACTACAAACAGGATTCGAAAAAAGATTCAATCCTGACACATCTAATATACAAGACAGAGTCGAAACACACACCTTATTATTTGTTCTTGAAACATATAACTTAATAAGATATTTATTTAACCCTTTACCAAACAACAAAATATCAACCTTGTGAAATTTTGAATGCATTTGCAGACAAGATAATTGTGACTTAAAAGACTTAAAGATTGTGTTTGGAGAGTAGAAGACATGGTTGGAAAAGGAGAAAATGCCAGTTACTGGCATTTTCTCCCTTCCCCGACATGCCCTCATAAGCTTTATTTTTCTTAGGGTCGTTAGAAATAGGGACTGTGTTGGACAGGGTTATAGGCTTGAGATATTTAATTGAGATGTTATGTCTTTCAATTGATACAATCGAACTGGGCTGCTGTTTTCATGTTTCTTTGCACAAACATTTCCATTGTAGCTCCAATAGCTGTAAATTTGGCCCGATTTCTTCAAAGTCTGCAGCGCCTTCATTATTGAGTAATTGGTACGTGTAAGGTCTTCACTAACAAAAATATGGTCTGGGTTGCCACGAAGGTTGGATTTGGATGAGAATACCTTACGTTTAGTATGGTAATTGTGAAATTTTATCAATATCTGGCACCGACCATCTGATTTCAGGCGGTTAACTGGGTGGCATCGGTTGACATCAGACGCAGAGATAGAGTCTTCATTTTTTAGAATTTTAGTGTTAATAAAATCGGTCATTTGGTCAATTAGGTTTGACTCACCAGTTTTCACATCTAATTTCATGTTGGTGAAACGAAGCGAATTGCGGCGCCCATACTGCTCAATACCTTTTGTTGATGACTTCAAGGAGTCCAGCTCAGACGACAATGTCTTTACTTTGTTGACAAGTTCGTCCACAACCTTGTCATTTTCTGCTAACTTACAAGTTTGGTCCTCTAACTTGGACTTTAAATCTGAGATAGTGCCGAGTTGTTTTTGTACTGTCTCTTGCAACTTTGAGTTGGATTCAGTAATTTGGTTTATCACCTCTGACTGAAACTTCTCAACAGCTTAATTCGCAGCGATGTCAATGGAAGACTGAATAGTAGGAGCAAGAATTGATTGAATAACTGGGGTGAACGCACTAACGAAAGCTGCTCCAAGTAGCGACTCACCTATGGACTGGGTATTCTTTCTCCTCCATGTTGGAGTTGGGCGTTTCACAGCAGTCTTGAAAAGTGGCGATGCCTTGCGTTTAGCACCATTCGGAGACTAATTTCTTAGACTACTTTGGCTATCTTGGCTAAGTTGAGATAAAGATACAGCGTTAACATCATCACTGGTAGCGGAACCAACAGGATTTAAATCCACACTAGATACACTGGAAGCCATTTTGTACGTCTTGTAAAGCTTAATCGCTAACCTACTCGAATAAGGACGAACAGATGTGTAATATATACTCGCTATACTTGATAATGCAACTATACCAACAGGTAAGACGTCTTGCACATGGTAGTCCGTGATAAGTAGGGGATGTGAACAAAAGTACCCAGCACACAAAGACATACAATATAAATACAATGTAAATACGATGAGTGGGGTACGCATCATCTGCATCTACAAAGTTCAACGCCTCAAACTTCTTCACCACAACTGCAAAGTACCCGAAGTCCCAGAATTCAGAAGAACCAACTATTAATAGACATCTGAACTCTAAAATTCTCCACGTACACCGATATAATATGAACAGCAATCAAGTTTTTCACCAGAACCACACCTAAACAACTCTCACGTCTGCCATGTTGTTCAACCCTTGGTTAAGGCCCATTAATGCTATACAATAAATGAGAAAATTTCTACCTCGGAATCAGTTTCTTGAATATCATTGGTAGAGGTTCAGTTGATAATGGTACATAATGTTAAAAGGGTAGCTCTCTCATCTCATTGGTAACAAAAGGAACAGTTTTAAAGTTTTCACAATATGAGAGCAGGTAAAACTTGTGAAGCCCAGTATGAGGCCACTAGAGGTCCACGAGACGAAGGAACATACAAAATTTAGTAGCTTTAGGTGTTATAATCCATACATTTCTTTATCTAATAGATGTTCCAAATTTCCCGTATCCTCTTGCCGTGGCAACCCGATTTCTGTTAAAATAAAGATCTATGAACAACTTTAAATAAGCTTGATCAAAGAAACATTCCAAATATTGGTTGTACTTAACAAAGTGCTTTAGGAGGGAATATTTTTAAAAGCACATTGGACAAGTCTTACAACGACTGAACAAATAGCATAGATCAAGCATATATCAATATCAGACTCCAAAGAACATGCAGTGTGGTTTTGGGTCTATATACTGTCCACTCTTTGGTAAAGCCTGTGACAAAAAAGTAGATTGTATTTTCAGCCGTCAAAAGAGATCAAGGTTCTAAGTTTGGTGCTGAAAGAGCTTAACCCTTCCGTGGTTATGGTACAATGTGATATGAATGTTTTTCAATACCTATACTCGTATTATGACTTCAACATAATTTTATAACTAAAACGAAACTTTTATAACAGACTTCCATGAATTGTGTAATGCTCAGTAACAATATTATTGTCCCACTTTTCAAAACAACAGCTTAATATTTCCTCCAAATGACTGGGACATGTTTTTTTCTTTACATCTTCAAACAGGAGTTAAGATTAAAGAAACAATATAGCAAAATGATAAATATTGATAGCAGATACTGCTAGCTATATGGAAAAGATGGTGACCTTTCATACTAATAATTTACGGCCATCAAAATCACTTAACTTTACCTTTAACTAGTCTTTATACTAAAGCGGCTAATTAAAACTACCAGTTTAGATCAAGATCTGTTCACTGCAGGGTTTACTTTCTTTGAAAATTTGTGACACAATCATTGTTAAAGTAACCTTGAAAAGGCTTGTTTTACTGCCTGAAACAGTATCTTCTATTATTCAGCACTTCTAGGGTTGAAGGTCAGAAAAATCACAAGTTTCACCCACTCCCAAATATTTCAACATACAGTAAAAAATTTGAACATGCTTTAATGCCTTTCTTATACTGTAAACCATAGAACTTTATCATTTCTCACTCACTACATTCTATAAACCAATAGCCATTAGAAATTAGACTTTAATACAATGAATAATGTCACTTTTTATTTCAACACCATTTTCCTCCTTTTGAACATCAATTGAACAACATATCACTAAGCCCAGGAAAGCATCTTCTAGACAACTGTATAAGTATACTGCCAGGTCTTGTTCTAGTCTCGTGCTGTTCCTGAAAATTAAATAGTTTAAGTAAAGGTATAGCATCAAATTTTCAACTTCTATATTAAAATCTCAGAGCCCTAAATGCATGGTACTGAAACTATCTGAAAAGCATGTGAGCCATTGGCTCGAAAGCGCTCAATTGAGTGAAGTCACTTACAGTTGATAAAGCTGAAGAGATACTGGTTTTAGTGATGTAAAACGCATAATTGTAAGTGACCTACTTTTGGACCCAACATGGCCGAATTTTGAACATGTCCAAACCATAATCAAGAAAAACATTCTGACCATATTTCATGAGTATCACGCTGAAAATGTGCCCTGTACTGTGCACACAAGGTTTATCTACAATTTGGCCCAGTGACCTAATTTTTTAATTTCCAATAAGAGCTAATTATTGAACAGCCTGTTTACAGTTGTTTTTTCCTTTTCATTTTTGCCATTTTGATTCCAGTTGAATGTTCAAACAGTCCTACTTATCATCTGTGTTCACCAGTTTACAAATCGCATATTCTCTACGACATAAGTATAGCTTTACTGTTGTGCGACAAAAACAAAATAATTATTCCATCTAGATCACTAGATATTAACCCAAGCATATCAAAATACAACAGCTGGATGTAAAAAACAAATTGTAATTTCCCGAATATTGACATGTTTTTAACAGGGTCAGCAATGTGTGAATAATGCCTGATTACCGCATAAAAGCGGAATGAATTCTAATCAATTTATTGGTCATTTGATTTGTAAGGTAACAGCCTGAACACCAAACACAATCTAGTTACAATACCAATTAAACGAAAAACCGATAGTTGATTGTTGACTCAATAAGACCCAAGAATATTGTACATGAAGCACAGCTTACAGTTTGCGCTAATGGACGCATGAAAATTACCTTGTCGTAACTAAGTTGTGAAAGCTAGTGGGAATTTCAAAGGTTTAAAATCTGGTCATTTCTCATTGGTACTGAAAATGGTGGTTGTAATTTTGGAATAGCGGGGCGCCCATATTTCTGGGTTTGAGGTATTGATTACAAACAAAGAAAATTTCCGTTCTGACAAAATCGTTGGCTGCTCGTATAGCCTGGGTGGTCGTGAGGAGAGGTTTTACTGTATTGCCAAGGCTCTCATCATAACACTGTTTCAACTGCTCTAACCATTTACCAAACAACCTTATGTTTTAAATACCTGAGGAAGAATGCTTTTGAGAACATTGTTGGAAAATGCTATGAACCAGGTTTTCTTCTCTTCCCTTAAATTTTTCAAGAACAAATCCCTTATTTGAACCATATGTAATTTGTTGTCTGCAAAGGCTTTCAACCTTTACAGGTCTAATAGTTTGTTGTTGGGTTAAGAGTTAATTAAAATATGATATGAGCACTCATGCAAGAGTATGTATATCATTTACCATTTACATTAGAAGATCTAAGGTATTATTTAAGGACTGAAAACATAAAGTGTACAGAATCAACAGATATTAGGACCCTGAACAAAATGTTTTAGAAACTTATGGGTTTATGAATAGCTTGTAAATTATTTCTGCTTTAGAAAGAGGTTTAAAAATTTCCTGTTAACACTTCAGCTGCTGAATAAATTGAACGCAAATTTCTACTCAATACTAAAAGCCCAAACATTGTGGTTTCAAGGTTATTTTCACTGGAAAGAAAATACCGTATCGGACAGTGTAGATTAAAGATCAGACTGCACGTTCTGTGCAGTCTGATCTTGATCTACACTGTCCGCAAAAGGTCAGTGGGTCGCGATTAGCAGCTTAAGGGTTAATCATATAGCACATTAAGCAAATGAGGTAACTACACATAATACCAGACTACAAATATTACATGATTTTCAGAATACAGGTAATTTATCAAAGAATTTTTACCATATTTTTTTTTAAAGCTGTACACTATATACTGATTTGGCAAGTAGAGTAGGTAAAATCAGACAACACAGAACACCTAAGACCCCTACTTTGTGCTACTTTATTAAATCCTGATCCCATCAACCTTGAAATTCAAAGATCTAGTTTCATTTCCAGACTAAACATGTCTACTTCATTTATTTTGCACTATGTTTAAGTTACACTAGCCAGTATCACTGGTCAATCATACATACCATTAAATACAGTTTCAATTGTATGCCTACCTTTCCAATTGTAAACCAAAGCTATCATCTGGCTGGACTTGTTACTGTATCTGAATATCAAACATTTTTCACAAGGATACCGATCACCATGTTGTCATTGTATACAAGACAATTCCCTAAATTCAACAAGAGATAGATTCATGACAATAATTTTTTGAAGTATAATACTATTTATACTTTTTTGAATTTCTAAGGTATCAAACTTGCCTTCAAATCTTTATTCAGTTACCAGCAAAAGGAAGTAAGAAAGTGATTCTCTGGATACATGTAAAATTAAGTTTCATTAAAAGTTGATGGAGTATCAAACATTGTTCTGTCAAAGCACTGAATTGCTTGACACATGTGGTCTCACAGTGAACATATTACTTCACCATTTGTGCACGCATTCTGTAATTGGCACTTTCCTACCAAATGGTTTAATTTGCCAATGGTCTAATCCACATGGTGTAGATCCAAAATGAGACTACACTGAAAGGCAGTCCTATTGGAGAAAAGTAACTGAAGATATTCCAAATACTATAGTAGGCCTAGTAGAGTCTTCATCATCAACTTATTGTTGACTTGTTTGTTATGAACATATTTCTAGATGACATATAATAGAATTTTCCTGCTAATTTTTCTGTTAAGTATTCTCTGGAAGCATTTTCATAGGCATTGAAATGTTAAATACAGTGAGCGGTTCAGGTAGTATAAGTATGTAATTTTATGTTTCACCATTTTCTGAGGACATAAGTGAATTGATATCTCTTGAGGTAGACACACTTCCCACAGTGTGAAAACCTTTGAAAATACATGTACTTTAACAAAAAGAAAAAAATCTATGCTCTTCACTGAATAAACAATCTTTGTAAATAGACCAATATATCTTAAACTCTTTACTTCTGCATAGAATCTTTAAAGATAGCTTTTCAGATTTTTATGATCTTATCAACAAACTTGGTAGAGGTCTACTAGTGGATCTCTACCAAGTTTGTGCATATGATGCCCTTGGGGCAAAAGTTAGCCCTGCCCCGGGGGGTCACAAGTTTGAACATAGGAACAGAAAAGGAAAACTTTCTTCTCTGAAAGTGGAAGGCGTAGAGCTTTGATATTTGGTATGTAGCATAGCATAGTAGACCTCTACTAAGTTTGTTCATATGATGCCCTTGGTGTCAAAACTTGTCCTGCCCCGGGGGTCACAAGGTCAAACATAGGAACAAAGAAGGAAAACTTTATTGTTTTTTTTCCTCTTAAATGGGAAGGCATAGAGCTTTGATATTTGGTATGTAGCTTCTCCTAGTGGACTTCTACCAAGTTTGTTCCAAGGATGCTGCTTGGGTCAAAACTGGCCCAGCCCCTGGGGTCACAAGTTCGAACATAGGAACAAAGAAGGAAAACTTTAAAATTCTTCTTTTCTGAAACCGAAAGGTGTGGAGCTTTGATATTTTGTATGTTGCATCTCAGAGTGGACCTCTACCAAGTTTGTTCATATGATGCCCTAAGGGTCAAAACTGGCCCCGCCCCAGGGGTAACAAGTTTGAACATAGGAACAGAGAAGGTAAACTTCAAATTTTTTTTTTCTCTTAAACGGGAAGGTGTAGAGCTTTGAAATTTGGTATGTAGCATCTCCTAGTGGACCTCTACCAAGTTTGTTCCAAGGATGCTGCTTTGGTCAAAACTGGCCCAGCCCCGGGGGTCACATGTTCGAACATAGGAACAAAGAAGGTAAACTTTAAAATTCTTCTTTAAAACTGGAAGGCGTAGAGCTTTGATATTTGGTATGTAGTGATTCTCTTCTAAGTTTGTTTGCCCATCTAAGCACAACAAGTTCATTGAGTTCAAAATTGGGTCATCTTGGGTCATAAACTAGGTCACTAGGTTAAATTAAAGAAGAAATACCTTGTTGGCACTCTCGAGGCCACATTATTTGCTCAATTGCCTTGAAAATTAGTAAGAAAGTTTGTCTTTATAAAGTCTCGCATAAGATTAATTTGGGTCAACTTTGGTCATAAACTAGTTCACTGGGTCAAATTAAAGAAATACCTTGTTTGCACACTGGAGGCCACATTTATGGCTCAAATGACCTGAAATTTGGCCAGAATGTTTGTCTTGATGAAATACCAGATGAGTTTGGATTTGGGTCACCTGGAACCATAAACTAGGTCACTAGGTCAAATTAAAGAAATACCTTGTGGGCACTCTAGAGGCCACATTATTTGCTTCTTTGCCTTGAAAATTGGTCAGAATGTTTGTCTTTATAAAATCTCACATGAGTCTGAATTTGGGTCAACTGGGGTCATAAACTAGGTCACTTGGTCAAATTAAAGAAATAGCTAGTGGGCACTCTGGAGGCCAAATTTATTAATCAGTTGATTTGAAAATTGGTTAAAATGTTTCTTTTGATATAGTCCAAGACGGGTTCAAATTTGGGTCACCTGGGGTCATAATCTAGGTCACTAGGTCAAATTAAAAAAAATACCTTTAGGGCACTTGAGGCCACAGTTTTTGCTCAATTGACTTGACAGTTGGTCAGAATGTTTGTCTTCATGAAATATTAGTTTGAAATTGGGTCACCTGCGATCAAAAACTAGGTCACATGGTCAAATTAAAGAAATACCTTTAAGGCACTCTACTAAGGTGAGCGACCCGGGGCCATCATGGCTCTCTTGTTATACAAAAGGAATGAAAGTCAACAAGCTGCATATCTACTCGAAAATACATCGACACTGATTTGTCCATCTTTTAAGACGCATTTGCGGATGCCTGAACATTACGAATCCTCTTATATACGGAGGTTAAGGCACCGTATTTACGACTCGTATAACAAAGAGGTTCTGGGTTAGAATCCCACTAGTGAGGCTGTTTGGGTGTCAATTCTTTGGCAAGGCACATCAGAGTCGCATCCGGCTACTGGTGAAACCTAAAAATACATGAATAAGTGATATTCGTCATTATGATTGATAATTATTTAGCCCGGTATCAATCAATCAACCAGTTCCGTATTCTACAAGTCCCCCACCATCACAATTATGAGCCTGTTGTGATTCGTGCACCCCAGTGATAAGAAAGAGAGCCATAAATTCTAATTCTTAAATCTGAAAAATGACTCCGCTGGGAATCGGACCCTCAACCTCCAGTTTTCGACTGGACCGTGTTTAAAACAAACTGAATATTATAACTACCTTTTAATTATCAATGACAATTGTGCGTACACAATTCTTAAACAGAAGAAATAACAGACGGACGGATAGGCGAGGGACTGATTGACTGACGTTCTGACTGATTGACTGAATTGATAGATTTGAATTTACCATACTCTCAATCACGAGTCTATCAGTCATATTACTTATGCTTGTCCCCTGTTGTCTAATGTACCGATATTAAGCTTATTTTATTTGACACCGATTCTGGAAAAGCACAACTTAGGTCAATGACTCTAGATGACAGCTTCCTTGAAACAGAACCCAAATTCGAACATGGTGTGGGAAATTCAAGAATAAAACAGCTCAACTCGGAATTCAAATCTATAACCTATTATGTGACAGGCTGTCAATCAACCCTACAATGCAGCCCTATCGCAAAGCAGGCCAAGAGCCTCGACCTCGAGTCAAACCGAGGATCCTGTATTTCAAATTATCAGATTATTTCGTATTTACGAAATAATTATTTCGTTTTTACAAAATAATATTCCGTATTTACGAAATACTATTTCGTATTTACGAAATAATTATTTCGTATTTACGAAATAATATTTCGTTTTTATGAAATAATATTTCGTATATACAAAATAATATTTCGTATATACGAAATACTATTTCGTATTTACGAAATACTATTTCGTTTTTACGAAATATTATTGCGTAAAAACGAAATAAAGTGAGAAATTTGCATATTAAAAAAAAGTCGAGCATGTCACTTTAGGGATTCCGTATTTTTTCTTTCCTAATCAAAATATTTTTCAACAGGGCCTTAACTCTTTACAAAACGACAATATTTGAGACTGGTCCAAATTAAAAGTATTTGCAGATGACAAAATAAATGTGACTGATAAATCAAAATTTGTTTTGGAAAGGGTACAAAACATTGTGGGAAAAGGAGAAAATGCTGGTTACCAGCATTTTCTCCTTTTCCAACAATGTTTTCAAAAGGCCTTTCTCTCAGAGTCATTAAAAGTCGGGATTGTGTGGTAAAGGGTTAAACACTTTACCATGCAATTCCAAGTTTTCATAACCCAAACTACAAGTGGGTCTGTATTCACCATCGATTCTGGAGAACAAGTTTTATTCTCCAAGATTTTCTAAATGTGAAAGTAACACAACTTCTGATTGGCTAAATGATTCCTAATATGGTTGGTGAATATCGAACCTGGCCATGATTAGTCTGACAGTATTTGACAGCAAAGTGTATCTAGAATTGAGGTTGGCAACTTTAATGCTAGTTTTAATCAAAGGACCAAAAGGTACAATGGATATAAAACAAGTTATTTCGTTAAAATGATATCTCCTGCCGAAAAAGCCCTTTTTTGATAGAAACATAGATCCAAGAGGTATTGTGTTTTGCATGTAAACGTGGCCTTTCTGTTATAGGTCCATAATGAAACTGTACATTAAGCCCCCTTTTTCCATGATATGGCATTTCATTAAATGAAAACAAATACTGATTTTCTGTGGCTTATGATAAAAGATATAAGTATGAGGTTTCATAAAATTTTGTCCAGTAGTTACAGAGATATTGGTAGACCTACGTGATGGAAATATACATCAAGTCCCCCTTTTCCATAACAAGGCATCAAATATAAAGAAAACTATATCGACGGACTATCATATGGAACACAAGTATGAAGTTTCATCAACTTTCGCCAACAATTTTAGAAGATATCTGTCTGGAGGAACGGACGATCGGACAAATGGACGGACGGGCAGACAACGTGAAACTATATCCTCTTCCCCCCTTATTCTAGGTTAGTCGCACATTGAAGAAGAATCACAGCAGACTTTGACAAATTCACTTCTTTAAGAACGACATACAATTAATAAAACACAGTTTATAACTAACATTCTCTACATGAATTGGTGAAGCATTGGGTCGATGTACGCTAAAAACAAAGGTCAGTTCAGCGACTGATTCATAAATATGTAAGATTTCAAAGAATTCCGTGGTACAAATGACCTTATACATATTACAAGATCTATATTTGTCGCACAGCTACATTCCAGAAAGCACCTGCTAGGCGATGATTTGGTACAACAAAGAACCGTACACTTGACATACACTATGTACGATCTCTGGCGCACGTAAATATGGGAGTGCAGAATTTGAAGTCTAGAATAAAAAGCTGTGAAGAAGCAACACGTGTAAGAATGTCCAAGAAGTCAACGCAAACGCCCTAGGTCGTTGTAAATTTGTTCGAAAAAATAGCCTGTTGGGAAAAAAAATCCATTTGAAAGCTTCCATGATATTCGGTATCGCCTTTCTTTTTCAGATCATAGGTTGAGTGTTGAATTGAAATAACACTTACAGTTAAGAACAGACTATGAGATTTAATGTGTAACTCTAATGGGTAATCATCGGCGAGTCCCTGCTGGCATACTTGCTCACACAGTGATGAACAAGCGTTTCTATCGCTAACCGATACCCCGGGGCCTTGATTCATGCCATAGCAGACTCATGTAGTAGAGAATGAGTCTTTTCTTGTGCTATTTTAAAATTGAATATTTCCATAACCGTTTCCCAGTAATCCAATACTACTTTTCAAAAAAAAAAAAAAAAAAGTAAGTAAAAAGAGCCAATTGCTCGTGCGGTTACTTTTCATTATTTTACTTTATACTGAAACACAAAACAGTTTCAATATTTGTATTCCAGTATCTCTTACGCCGTCTATCTTTTTTAAAGATATTTCTGGTTCATATTGTACCTGTTCAAAGGCGTTTACCAACGAATAGTATTCATTTTAATCTTCTTTATTGAGATTTTGCTTATTTTTTATCGAATATCTAATCTACCTTGGGTTTTCTGGTTTGTATCTTATTTCAATCAACAGTGTTTCAAGAATAACACATCATTCATTGTAAATTGAATTTAGGAATCGGGAATTCCTTTCAAATTACATGTATCTATTTAGTGCATATAACAATATATTTCTTTTATGTCCCCTAGTTTGTACCATTTATCAATATAATGAAATCCAGAGAGTAGCACGTTATAGTGGTTCTGTAAACCTGAGACATAGTGAGATTGACTCTGTACTGGTAGATCTAGATGTGTTGAGATAATGGAGTGACCGGAATTGAAACTATTCTCTGTTGGATTTTTTAAAGCATTTAGAGATAGTGATATAAGAAAGAAGTATATCATGTAAGCTTGTTGTTATGGATTGCGATTTCTCCATATGTAAACCAGTTTGTTTCTTTAAAGGTTTCTTTAACTTCACTTCTATAAATTTGATTTAGATTAAATAGATCTAATTATGTCTCTCTTGGAAAAAAAAATAACAATAATAAAAACCATAACAGAAGCTTGTAGATGGGCAGCCAAGTGGCAGATGTCCTTCAATGTTAAAAAATGCAAAAGCATGCACATAGGAAAAAGTGAACCTAGCGAATATTATATAATGGATAATGAAGGAATGATGCATAAAATTGAACAAGTTAAACAGGAGAAAGACTTAGGAGTCATATTTAATAAAGACCTAAATTTTGATATGCACATAAAAAATAAATTTAATATAGCTAATAGGAATCTTGGTTTAATCTATAAAAAATGTTCATATCTTGATCAAATATTGTTTAAACAGTTATATAAAGCATTAGTAAGACCGCATTTAGAATATGCTTCAGTAATATGGAATCCGTGTCTTAAGTATCAAAACATTCTAATAGAAAATGTTCAAAGAAGAGCAACAAGATTATTAAAAAATCTCAAAAAGCAGAAGTTATCATACAATGAGAGAATGAGAAAATTAGGTCTTCCAAGTTTAGAATATAGAAGAGAGAGAACAGACATGTTACAAACATTTAGAATAATTAAAAAAAACAGATAGAAAAAAACAGGATATTTTACTTCCAAGAGAAGGTTCAATTACCAGGGGCCACTCCATAAAACTGTATAAAAAAGAGCAAGGAATAAATGTTACAAGAAAGTTTTTTCGAATAGAATAGTAAATAATTGGAATTCATTGTCAAGTGAGATAGTAGAGGCACAAACCTTAAATTCATTTAAAAATCGCTTGAATAAGTTGTGGCATAAGGATAATAAATTCTATCCAACATGTTTTAACATACATTAGTTCCATAAAAAATTTTAACCAAGTTTTTAGTTGTATATACCAGTTTAAAAAAAAAAAAAACATTGGAAGATTTGTAAGAAGTGTCATATAAATTAGTTGTTGCCATTTGTGCAGTATATATGGAACCGGAAGTCGCGAAAGTATTTACTAGATAGACGCGACAACTAAGAAGTTTAAATAAGTCAGAGATTAGAAATACGGGGAAAACGACTTCAAAAGGGCCTTTTGAGAAGTGGAAACACTTATACAGCTCCATTGAGATGTATCTGACCTCGAAACTTGTGAAAAATAATTGATTTATTGGTTTTGAACACACGAGTCTTATTTTGCAAAGTATCTTGTAGTCCGTATCATTACGCGTGTACGATTTAAAAAAAAAGTATTTCCCAAGATTCCCTGTGCACTTTCACCGGAAGTTTGCTGACGTACCTCTCCAGTCTTTGACTAACTTTGCTATAGATAAGACATATATTATACGATTAGCTTTAGAGAGCCATAATATTATTTTTGTGTTTGTGTTACACCGTATTTTTGTTTTGCTTCTTCTGTAAGTATACATATATATTTCTTTATATTTGTAGTGCTTATCGTATGTTATTATGGTGCGAATATCTGAAAATTTCATGTGTTGAGTCGTGTTCAAACGGCAGAGGTCCGCCATTGTGGACTGCGCCATCTTGAAATTTCGAATAAATTCAAGGTCTACACCCCAGTTATATATTTCCTGTTGCTTGTAGGTGAAAGAAAGTGTAACCAAACATTATGCGTTGGAATATATCTGTTCTTTTAGAGAAAAACTCAAAAGCGTGATAAAGAAAACATTCGGAGACTGCCCCCGTTCCTTTCCCACTGCACTTTTTAACTATTTACGAAATGACACAATTTCGGACAAGTAAATTGAAAGTACCTGCAGACAACAATTACGAAATAAAGAAAATTACATAATATGCTCAAGGTCTCTGATGGGGTACAAAACATAGTGAGAAATGGAGGAAATGTTGCTTGGCCAAGACAAAGCCTTGAAAGTATGGGGTTAAAGTGTAGATCCAAGATCAGATTGCACATTCTAGTCTGATTTTGATGTTTACTGTCCAAAAAAGGTCTGTGAGTGGCGCTTAGCAGGCTGAGTGTTAAATTGCAAGACCAGTCATGTCATTGTTTAACTCTACTAAACAACAACATTTTAAACATCCAAATTGAAAGCATTTGCCGACAACATTAAATGTGGCTCAAATAATGTGACCTGGCTCTGAAAGGTTAGAAAATATTGTGGGAAAAGGAGGAAATGCTGGTAACTAGCATTGTATTCTTGATGTTTTCAAAAGGCTTTTGTTTCACAGGGTCATGAAAACTTGGGATCGTGTAATAAATGGTTAAGTCTTTTTGCCTCCTCCAATCAGATTAGTAGGCTTGAAATTAGGAATTAATCCTGTCCCAAAAGACAAATTTTGGACTTGCACAAAACATTTACAGACAACAAATTCCAAATTGGTTCAAACGATCTTAAATTCTCTGGGTAGGAAACAAAATAGGAAAAGAAACAAATGCTGTATACCAGAATGTCCTACTTTTCTCACAATGTTTGACAGCTTTCTCCCCGACATCTGGTAAAGACTTAAAATAAGGCTGGTGAGCAGACAGCCCTTGAGCATACTGGGCACATCTGTGATCAGACTCCATATTTTACAATCTGATCTTAGAGTTAACCTTGTCATTTGAACCACATTTAACTCTTTCCAATTTTTCAGTCACATTTATTTTGTCGTCCGCAAATGCTTTCCATTTCGACCAGTCTAAAATTTTGTGGTTTGGTAATAAGTTAACTAGTGGTCTGCAAGTGCTTTCAATATTGACTTGTCTCAAGTTTTTGCCCTTTGGTAAAAAATTGAACATTATGTAACAACTATAGAATTTGATTATCATCAGAAATGTAGTCTGATCTTAGATCATCCTTGCAGAGTACTTTCTAAAAGATTCTCGCCAAAACAGCCTTGAAAATAGAATACTATATTGAAGTTTGCTCAGCTGAAAATGTCCATTCGTTTAGTAGCATTAACCCTATACTGCACAATGATGCCTTTTTACGACTTTCTTAGGAAAGAAGCCTTTTGAAAACATTGTGTGAAAAGGAAAAAATGCTGGTAACAAGCATTTTCTCCTTTTCCCACAATGTTTTTTACCCTGTCTAAGAAAAATTGCACCATCTGAGCCACATTGAAATTGTCGTCTGCAAATGCTCTCAATTTGGACAAGGCTAAAATTTTGTCGTCTGGTAAAGGGTTAAGTTCTGCTTTTAACCCTTATTCTGCTAAATAAGTGAAACGAAATGTTCAAACCATTAGTAAAAACCTGAATAATGCTGTTTCAAACTTATTTTTAGAAAAAAAAAAAATCTCCTTATATCGGACAGCTTAGATCCAAGGTCAGACTGCACATTCTCTGCAGTCTGATCTTGATCTACATTGTCCGCACAAGGACTGTGAGTCGTGCTTAGCAGCCAAAGGGTTCTGGTGACAACATTAAAAAAGCATCATGTCCATAAAGCACACACATGCGCACAATCTAGAAAAAAAAATTGGAATGGTTTAAATGTTTTATCACTTTGTAGAACAACCCCATCCTCGTAATCTAAAAAAATTGCCTAAAAAATGAAAATTTCAACCGATGGGAAAAAACCAAATATTTCGATTTTATCCTATTTCTTTTTGATGGAAAATCTCACTGTATCAGAGAGTGTAGATCAAGATCAGACTGTAGGTTCTGTGCAGTCTGATCTTGAAGTACACTGTACTCAAAAGCGCACCATGTCACACGTAGCAGCCCAAGAGTGAAATAGCTCTCTTGATTTGGATTGTGTAATGATTCTGAACCCTTGATTATGCCCCTGCATAAGCTGTTATCAAACCAGGTGAGAAGTCATTAATTTCCAAACAATTACTGCCGAGCCCCGTATCTCAGTCAGTAGCGTACAGGACTTGAGAACAGGAGGTCGCTGGTTAGATCCCTGGCTCGGCCAATTTCTTTCCAAGGATTGATGATATTCATTGCGACAGGATTCATTCCTCTCCCACCGCTGACCATTGTTTCGACAATGGCTATGTGGGAAAGAAGCCAGTGGCTTGGTAAGAATATTGTGTAGAGTACTTGTAAAAGAAATTCCAGGAAAGCATGGATAGGTGCACTGGCAGCCGCGATATAACTAAAATAATGTTGAAAATGGCGTTAAACACCATACAATCAATCAATCCAAACAATTACTGACATTCAAGGGAAAAAAATATTTCATGTCAGTAGTACTGAAATAACTTTGGGGAGGGAGCAATAATTTTTGCATTTGATTGGCAGTTTCCTCCTTTTTTCACAATTTTTTTTTCCCAAAGTCCTCCACTGTAGTGTTATAAAAAGTTTTCTGTTGATATCTGTTGGTATGTGTCTCTGTTGCAGATCTAATGAGTATTGTAAATAAGTCAGGGTTCTATTGATTAATCCTTTCCGAAATAAAATTTTAGACAGGTCCAATTTGAAAGCATTTGCAGATGACAAATTATTCATGGTTTAATTAAAAAAGCATTTGTAGATGACAAATAAGATATTGTTCATATGGTGAGATATGTTTCTCAAAAGGTAGAAAATATTGTAGGAAAAGAAGGAAAATGCTGGTAGCCAGCATTTTCTCCTTTTCCCACAATGTTTTCAAAACTCCTTTTTCTGTAGGGTTGTTAGAACTCGGGATTATGTGGTAAAGGGTTTAAGAGCAATTTCTCCTTTTGCCAAAGTGGTTTTTACATGTATTGGGTGTGCTATTGCTGAATATATACTGTGCTTTCACAAACCAGAGAAATCAGGCTACAGAAAATATTATGGGAAATGGAGAAAATACTAGTGCCCAGCATTTTTCTCCTTTTCCCACAAATATTTTCTACCCTTTCAAAAGCTAATCCTGTCATTTCAGTAACATTTGATTTAATATCTGTGCATTCAATTGAGACAAGTCTTAGATTTTCTCATTTGGTAAAGAGTCAAAAAGGGAATAAGTAAAGGTTTTCAAAGGGTGTGGCTATAAAACCAAGTTTTTCAACATACATACTTGTTACATCTTTAAAGCATTCAAGTTCTTGGCTTGGATCAAGGTCATTGTGTTGTTTTTGCATGTTTTAAGAAGTACAAATACCCTATTGTGTACTATCAGCCCTGGGGTACATACATGTAACTATATGTAAACAGGCATTGTGTAGGGGAATTTGAAATAGATGTTTTGTGAAAACCTGTACTTGTTACTGAGGTTCTTGTGAGGTAAATGTAAATACATAATGGCAGAGGAAATTGCTTGGAACAAGCATGGGTTTTCCTTGGGCAAGACACTTCAGAGCCATAGCCTAGTACTGGTGAAACCCAGGAAATTCATGAATAGGTGAGCTGTTTACAAAAGAGGACTGCAGGTTATTATATGAATCTCTCTGCCTTTTCTCTTTCTCCCAAAAAGTTTTCAAAGGCCTTCGCGACCAATGCAGAGACCAAAGAGGCTGTTGTGATCAAAGCCAAAGCCATAATTTCTAAAACTTTAAGATTAACCCTTAACCACACAAATTTTAAGGGATCCTAAGACAAAAGGCTTTCGAAAACATGGTGGAATGAGGAGAAAATGCTAGTAACCAGCATTATCTTCTTTCCCCACCACAATTTCTAACTTAACATGGACATAAAGCTTTATTTGATCCACGTTTGATTTGTCGTATGAAAATGCTTGCAATTTGGACAAGTGGACCTTTTGTTGTCTAGTAAAGAGGTAACGCAGAAACAGATCAAACGACTTTTTGGCTACTCTTGATTGTCATGTAATCTTTTAAACAAGATCACTTACCATTCTTGACATAAATAGGGTTAATCAAGGATCATATTAGCCTTGGTTCCGGTCATATAATTTTTTTTCCTTTCATATATTCGGATGCTTCTTTGTCAATCATGGGAGCCCCTCAAATGTCCCCAGGCCCTCATTTTTGACAGAGTAACGTCTAAAATATAAAGGAAAAAATGATGGGAATCAGTGAGTGGAAATAGGAAAAAAATATATATATTTATAAAACTTTTAAGCCTACATAACACGAAAGAACAAACTCTTGGACTTGTCTGAATCCAAAGAATTTGCAGCTGAGAAATGAAAAATGGCAAGAACAGTGATAATTGTTTTTGGACGGGGAGAAAACATTTTGGGGAAAGAAGAAAATGCTTCCTACAAGCATTTTCTCCTTTTTCCAAAATGTTTTCAAAAGCCTTCTCCGTCAATGCTGTGAAACTCGGGACTTTGTAGTAAAGGGCTTAACTGCTAAATAAATTTCAATAATATGTCAAGTCAAATACAGCTTTGTGATTTTGAAGCTCTATCCTGCAAAGAAGGCCCACAGTGTAGATTTAGAATTACCTTGTATGGTCTGAAAGATCTGATTGCGGTCTGCACTGTCTGTAGAAGAGCACTGAGTCACGATAAGCGGCCTATGCGTTAACACATGCAAGTCATCCTGTCAAAGTTTTTTTTGGAATGCATCTTTTGTTTTATGATTTTTTTTTCAAATAGCAGAATTCTTGTGCTTGTATAACGCGACACGGAGTTTATTGCTCGGTCATATTATCACTTTTGTTGAATAAGAGGATACTGTGTAGCTTAATTAATGCTTTACCACACAATCCCAACTTTTTACGACCCTTAGAAAGAAAGCTGTTGAAAACATTGTGGGAAAAGGAGAAAATGCTGGTAACCAGCATTTTCTCCTTTTCCCACAATGTTTTCTACCCTTCCCATATCAAAATTCACTTTTGTAGTCACATTTATTTTTGTCGTCTGCAAATGCCTTCAATATGGACTAGTTTAAAATTTTGTTGTTTGCTAAAGCGTTAAAAGACGGGTATGCCTGTTTGTTTCTTTCATGTTTGCCGACATGTTGCGTCAATTTCGGTTACGAGGGATGCAGGTGATACAAGTGTGATTGTCAATTTGACAGGGTCATAAATTTACAAGCCTTTTCGAAACAGGAAATCCATTCGGCCGTACTTATATCAGTAAACCCTTGATGTCCCTGTTCCAGTAGTTTGTTTTATGAAGTCAGATTTCTTTTTGCAATGATGAAAGTAAAACTTGTGCAGTAAAAGCTGGGTCACATTGACTCTTTACCAGAACAAACTTCTCCTTAACCCTTTCCCAGACAGAGAGGTAGCCAAAAATGTTACCCATTTTGAACAGTGACCTGGAAAAATCAATAACCTTTACCACATATTTATGGAGATAAGACATTTTATGGTCCTATCTGAACAGGGAATATTGGATTTTGTTAATTTCTTGACAATTTTTCACACATGTCCTAAAAAATGTTAAAATAGAGCTATTATTTCTTATTTCACACTATTTTGGTATATAAAAAGTTTTTAGAGAAAAGGCTGCTCTTTTTCGTGGTATGATTTTTTTTAAAGTTTTAATGCAAATTATGCAGCAAAATGAGAATAAAGTTAGTGTTTGTTTTTTTTTCTCATTTCTTTAACAATTTTTTCCCTTTATTTTCATGCAATAGGGTCATGAAAATGGGGATTTAAAATTATGTTAAATAATTGAACAAATCTTATTATAGGAAGGTTGTTGGAAAATTAGATTATCTTTCACATTGTATACTCTTTTTATGCAGTCAAAATACAAATTTCACTTTGTAATGGTATAAAAGTCTAAAGAGATTGTTTTAATGTTTCAGTAATCATATTTCCTGTAGGTTACCAATACAAAAATCTATGAAATCTTTTCTTTTTTTTTTTAATAAAGAGAACATAATAATAAATGCTGAACAAGTGAGTGACTCCTTTAATAAATAAATCCATGACAGATGTCAGCTTTTCTAAGAAGCCTTTTGTGGGAAACAAGATTTTTTTTTTCCTTCCCGCAATGTTTTCTACCCAATTGGAGAGCTGACATTCAGAAGGAACAGGTTTTGATTTGCTGTCTGCAGGCTCTTTAAATATGGAAAATGTAAAATCTGTTGTTTCATAAGGGGTTAGCCCTTAAACAAAGAAATCAGAGATTTTACAACCCAAAGAAAGAGGGCTTCTGTTTCAACCTGCAACAGAAAAACATGTTGCTAGTAGAACGACATAAGATTTCATTGAAGCAGATCGAGGGGAAAAAAACGCCATGTTTGACATTATCGGTAACATGGACAAGGTTAAGAAGATGTAATTTTCGATTAAACATCATGCAGATGTTGATAAACATGTAAATTGCCATTTTTTTGGCCTAAAAGATCAGTCGCCCTTGACAACATAATGTTTGGAATACTCCGTCTTATTCAAAAGTCCATACTCCGAGATGTTGCGGCTTTTAAGGATAAGATTCGTAGCAATATTTTTCGTTATTACTCATGTACGCATTCGTCTAAAAAGGAAAAAAACGCCTAACGATATTAATTTTCTGTTTGGAAATATAAATGCCAAATCACGTGTATCTTAAACTTTGTGTAAAAACTGAACGATGGCGTAATGTAATTTTCAAGTAGATGCTTTCAACTATATGAAAAACCCCAGAATAAGTAATTAAAACACACTGTCGGAGGTGCAAAGTGCCATTCGAGATCGGCCTCCAGTGCCTCATCTATCTCATCAACGTCGGATCAGAAGATTCCTCAGCCGATAACCCAGAGAAATCCAAAATATCAGTGTCAAAATTAAATTCAGACCCTGGATTCTGAACCATAGTGTACGATTTCAAATGCTACCGTTATTTTCGAAAATCTAAGGGGGAAATTTTGGTGCTTATTAGCTCATATTCTCAAACCAACTACAAGAAAATAGATAGTTTGGGGATTGAATCGCTCAAATTTCATTGGCTAATTGAATTAATTTGAATGTGAAATTTAATTGGCTTACCCGTTCATTTTTTTTCACCAACCTTGTGATCGCATGGTAGATCTATACCGCCCATTCATAATCCGTAGATGACCGCTGTCATTACGTAATATTATGTAACGGTGCAGCTGGCCATGAGACAGAAACAGTAAAAATTGATAATTAAAGGCCATAAAGTGTATATATCACAACGCTTCTGAAAAAAAAACTTCAATTGGGAGGGTAATAAAATCTAATCAACTTTTGTTGAATTTAGGGCACAGTGCACAGGTTCTGGTCTCTTGTTCTTCCCTCATTATTTGTTTATCTGATAAAGGAAATATACGTCAGAAAAAGAAATTTCCATTTTCCTAATATTTCGTAAGTCATAATTTAATCGTGTTGTGACAGTTATTTCATTGTGGCTATTTTATTCATTCACGACTGAGTAAAGTAAACAAAATCAGACCTACTGAATATTTTGTGATTTTTCTCGGATCAATTTACGCGTAAATAAGAGATGGATTAACACCTCCGACTGGTAAGAAATATGTGATTTAAACTTTTGTTCAAATGTGATTAGTATATGCAACATTGTTGAAGGTGTAATTTTGACTACGTGACGACATCGCGGTTATTTTTCCAGTACTTTCCATCGATACAGACGACGCTGTTTATCACGTACGCCATTTACACATGTACACGGTTATATTTCTGGACCCCAGTCCTGTTTGACTTCAAATAACTCTTTTTTTCGAAGAACAACCATACCAGTTTTTTTCTGTCAAAATAACGACGATATCTTATACTTACTGTTTCATACATCGTAGACAGTTTTGGTAATGTAAATTGCCAATTTTTTTTACGTTGAATAGGACACACGTGAAAACCCGGGTTTGTTGAGATACGGTAGACACGTTAAAACCCGGGTCTGTACGGATAAGATAGACACGTGAAAACCCGGGTTTGTCCAGATAAGGTAGACACATGAAAACATGGGCTTATCTGGGAAAGGGTTAATTCTTTACCAAACAGCAAAATTTTAGCCTAGTCCAAATTGAAAGCATTTGCAGACGACAAAATAAATGTAACTGAAAATTTTAAATTTGTTTTGGGATGAGGAGAAAACATTGTGGGAAAAGGAGAAAAGGCTGGTTCCCAGCATTGTCTCCTTTTCCCACAATGTTTTCAAAAGGCTTCTTTCTCAGGGTCGTGAAAAGTCGGGATTGTGTGGTAAAGGGTTAGTGCTGGTTGATAAAACACACAGTATTTTATTCCTCTCAAACATTTGAGTTATATTTGAAATGTGTGCCATTGCTTTCCATTGGGACAAGTCTAAAACTTTGTTGTTTGATAAAGAGCGAGATACAATTGTTCAAAATGATGATTGAACTTGAAAGAACAAAAAACATCGTGAGCGACAAGGAAAATGCTGATTACCAGCATGTTCTCATTTCTCCTGTATCAGTATCATTTTCCGCGCAGGCTGACCTGGGTCTGGGCCAAAATTTTTTTGTTTTTTGGTCAATGTTCTGCATGTCCAAGGACCATTCTACCTCATGATTAAGTCGGTTGCTAGAGAAAATGGATTTTATGGATCAACGATTACATGATGACATGCTTGCTATCATGGATCACGCATATGCAGAGATCACTTTAACAGAGCATGGCTCATTTTTTAGCTCACCAGAGCACAAAGTGCTTAAGGAGAGCTTTTGTGATCATGCTGTGTCAGTCGTCCAGGTCTTCAACATTCACCTTGTGTGCACTCTGGAGGCCACATTTTAAGGGAGATACTCATAAAACTTGGTCATAACATTTGTCTTGATAAAATCTTAGACAAGTTTGAAATTGGCTCATGTTAGGTCAAAAAGTAGGTCACTGGGCCAAATCCTAGAAAAATCTTGTGTGCACTCTAGAGGCCACATTTTCAGACAGATACTCATAAAACTTGGTCAGCATATTTGTCTTAGTACAGTCTTGGACAAGTTTGAAATTTGATCATGTTGGGTGTAAAAGTACGTAACTGGGCTAAATCTTAGAAAAACCTTGTGTGCACCCTAGAGGCCACATTTTCAGCTTGATAGTCATGAGACTGAATTGGATTATTTGTCTTGATCTCAGACAAGTTTGAAATTCTGTTTGTTGGGTCAAAAAGTATGTCATTTGGCCAAGTCTGAGAATAACTTGTGCGCACCATAGAGGCCAATTTTTTAAACCTGATACTCATGAAGGTTGATTGGAGTGTTTGTCTTGATGACATCTTAGTCAAGTTTGAAATTGGTCCATAAGTAGGTCACTGAGCCAGATCTTAGAAAAACCTTTGTAAGCACTCCCAACTCCACATTTTCAGCTGATTACCTATGAAACTTGGTCAGAATGTTTGTCTTGATTGCATCTTAGACAGGACTGAAATTTGGTCATGTCGGGTCAAAAAGTAGGTCACTGGGCAAAATCTTAGAAAAACCTTGTGTGCACCTTAAAGAGCACCATTTTTTCAGGCTGGTAATCATAAAACTTGGTCAGAATGTTTGAGCCAGCCCAGGTAGCTCAGTGATTAGCGTATCTGACTCATGGCCTGGTGGTTGTCAGTTCGATATCCGGTTGAGGCAAACTTGCTTTTCATATTTTTTACATCGTTAAAACCAGGATCTCTTCAGCTTTATCAGTGGTGATGACTTGACTCAGGTAAGCCCGTTACAGCCAATGGCCCTGTTGTTATCTTACAGGCTTGCCCTAACAAGTGGACAGTCTAGTGCGAAGATCAGACTACATATTCTCCAGCCTGATCTTGATCTGTACCATCGGCAAAAGCCTCATGTTTTCACCTGTGTTGCTAAAAGGGTTAACCGTTTACAAAATAACAACCTTTGGAATTGCCCAGATTCAAAGCATTTGCAGACAACATTTTAAATGGCTCAAATTGTGGATTTATTGGTAAAGGGCAGATAACATTGCAGGAAAAGGATAAAATGCTGGTTTCCTGCATTTTCTCCTCTCCCCAAATTATTTTCCAAAGACTTGCCTCTCAGAGTCTTTAAATACAGTATAGTTAGGTAATGGATTAACCCTTAAAGCCCTGGAACCAGCTTAAGTTGTTTTTACAGAAATTGTAGATCAAAATCAGACTGCACAGAACATGCAGTCTGATCTTTGAACTACACTGTCTTTCACTATGTTACATATTTTAACTCTTTACAAAATGACAAAATTTTAGACTGGTCCGAATTCAAAGCATTTGCAGACGACAAAATAAATGTGACTCGAAAATTGAAATTCGTTTTGGAAAGGACAGAAAACATTGTGGGAACAGGAGAAAATGCTGGTTACCAGCATTTTCTCCTTTTCCCACCATGTTTTCAAAGGGCCTTCTCCTTGGGGTCGTTAAAACGTGGGATTGTGTGGTAAAGGGTTAATGGAAATAAACTTGAAATAGCAATATTTTGGACTGTTTTTCATAATTACTTCAGGGCTTGAACTCTTTACCAAATGACAATATTTCGGCCTGGTCCGAAATTGAGAGCATTTGCAGATGACAAATCAAATGTGGCTAAAATGGTTAAATTTGTTTCTGAAAGGTTAGAAAACATTGTGGGAAAAGGAGAAAATGCTGGTTACCAGCATTTTCTCCTTTTTGCTGGTTACCAGCATTTTCTCCTTTTCCCACAAGGTTTTCAGAGGGCTTCTTTTTCAGGGTCGTTAAAAGTCGGGATTGTGTGGTAAAGGGTTTAAAGTTAAGACAGTTGTCTGATAAAGAGAAGACCAAATGATTGTCGTAGGTGTGCAAGGCTCCATCAGGGTTCACACAGCCTTAAAAAGTGCTTAATTTTGAGTACCTTTCTTAAAAAGTCCTTTAATATCAAAAAAGTACCTAAAAGTCCTTGATGTTGGCCACTCTCTTAAAAAGAGCTTATTTTTGTTTGAAATGTGCTTAAATATGAGGAATGGACAAAATGTCTCGTAAAATATGGTCAGTTTCAAGAAACAATGCCAAAGACGTACTATAAAAAAACAGTTTTTTTTCTTTGGTGTAACTTTTCGGGAATGTAACCACAATTGGATCAAACTAGATGGGGGCGAAAATGCCATTATTGAGTCCCTTAGTTTAACTGCTTTGAGTAGTGGCAGATTTAAGAAATGGCATTTGGAAAGTGTGTTTTTGGTAAAAGATATATGCTGTCCTGTCCTAGGAGTTACTGACTATGATGATAAGAGAAGGGCAAAGTGTCGCACATGCTAGAAAATAATTGACATTGGAGAAACAGTATTTTTGTCCCCAGGACCCTAGGTTTTGATAATTAGAAATTTGACATGATCCATCTTTGAAGCTCAAAAATATCTGCCTAAAAGTCAATTTGAAGCATGAGATTATTGGCTAAAGCTTCATATAAATTAGCAGGTGTGCATCTGGCAGAAATATGGACTTAACACAACCCGTATAAAATGTGAAGGACACATGCGGCTTTGTTTATCACATCTAATCAAGCTGGCGAGTCACTTATGAAACCTCGATAAATTTGTTAATCCAATTTGGTTAAAATGACTGGTTTTAAAACTATATACTGGCCTAATTGACAAATTCATGTGGAATTATGTGGTAATACTTCTCCAAAAAGTAAATGACGTAAAAAAGAAAAGATTGCTTCAAAAACTGCAAAAACCCATGACACAACAAAGGTCTTTGACATCATCCGATCAGGGGCACTAGTTTAAAATGTTATGGTATGTTTATTCATATTCGGATAGTCAGGTGTTAGTGACATCAGTTTGTGAAGTAAGGTGTATAACGTCCATGCCGTTAATTTACTCCTGCTGGTTAGTTTACTCCTGCTGGTTTATTTCAATTTTATCGATGGATTAGCCATCTGGTAAGCCCTTTTTTAGTTTGAAAAATGCGAGGGGACCTTATATTAAAGGGGGAGCGTCCATATTGTGCTAGTATGAATTTAACTCTTTACCACAAAACGACCCCTGGCTAGAGGCCATTTGAAAACATTGCAGGAAAAGGAGAAAATGCTGGAAACCAGCATTTTCTCCTTTTCCCACAATGTTTTCTCCCCTACCAAAGACAGAAATCACCATTTGAGCTACATCTGATGTGTCCTCTGCAAATACTTTCAATTTGGTCAAGTCTAAAATTTTGTCGTCTGGGAAAGAGTTAACTGGTATATATAAGTTGATTTTATGTTTATGTCTGTTTTGACTTCTTTGGCACGCTGAAATGAAAATGGAAATTAAAAACCCTTTTTTGACGGGTAATTGCCCAGAATGACCCATCAGTCTAGGATTCTGGCCTGAAAACTGAGCAGACCATCATAGTTTAACCCTTTACCACACAATCCCGACTTTTAACAACCCTGATAAAGAAGCCTTTTGAAAACATTGTGGGAAAAGGAGAAAATGCTGGTAATCAGCATTTTCTCCTTTTCCCACAATGTTTTCAACCCTTTTAAATGCAGAAATCATCACTTTAGGAATAATTGTCATCTGCAAATGCTTTCGAATTGGACCAGTCTTGGATTTTGTCGTGCGGTAAAGGGCTAATAAATACTAGGTGAGATTGGTTATGATTCACTGAAAAAGAGTAAGGTTGGATATTTAAATCTTTTACCACACAATCGAAAGGTTTAACGACCCTGCAGAAAAAAACTTTTGAAACATAGTGGGAAAAGGAGAAAATGCTGGTAACCAGCATTTTCTTCTTTTCCCATACTGTTGTCTACCCTATCACAGACAGAAATCATCATTTTACCTATATTTATTTTGTTGTTTGCAAATTGATTGAATTTGCTTAGGTCCAAAATTTTATTGCTTGGTAAAGAGTTTACCCTGTACCACACAATCCCGACTTTTAACGACCCTGAAAGAGAAGGCCTTTGTAAACATTGTGGGAAAAGGAGAAATGCTGGTAACCAGCATTTTCACCTTTTCCCACAATGTTTTCTACCTTATCAAAGATAGAGATCATCAATTTAGTGACATATATTTTGTTGTCTGCAAATGCTTTGATTTTGCTCCAGTCGAAAATTTTGTCGTCTGGTAAAGAGTTAAGGGGCACTAAAACAGTTTTTGACCCAAATTTGGGAGTTGGGAAATCTGTGTTGATATGTGGGACAGTGATTGCATATCAATAAAGCCATATACGGTACTGAAAAAGTTGTTGGGCCAGACACTTCAGAGCCCTATCCTAATGCTGGTTAAACCCAGTACATACATGAATATATGAACTGTCATCATGATACAAAACATTGTTAAAAGTGGCGTAAAACACCATTCAATCTTGTTTTAGAGACTATTTCTTTCACAGACACCTCTCATAATACCCTTCATCAAAACAAGTAAGCTAAGCCCTGTAGCTCAGTCAGTAGCACACAGGACTTGAGAACAGGAGGTCGCTGGTTCCATCCCCGGCTTGGCCAATTTCTTTCCGAGGATTGATGATGGTAAATGCAACAGGATTCATTCCTCCCTCACCGCTAACCATTGTTTCGACGATATTATGTTGGAAAGCAGCCAGTGGCTTGGAAAGAATTTTGTGCGGAGTACTGGTTTAAAAGAAATCCCAGGAAAGCAAGGATAGGTGCACTGGCCGCCACGATATAACTGAAATAATGTTGAAAACGGTGTTAAGCAATCAACCTTAATCAACCTTATCAAAACAAATAAATGAGCCATGCTCTGTGAAAAGGGGGCTTAATGTATCTGCGAAAAGTTTCGACCCAGGTCAGCCTGCGCAGTCCATGCAGGCTGACCTGGGCCGAAACTTTTCGCTATTGGTCAATTTTCTGTATGCCAAAGAACCAGTCTACCTCATTATTAAGTTGGTTGATAAAAAAATGGGCTATTATGCATCCATGATTATGTGATGTCTTGATTGGTATCATGCATTAAGGAGATGCATTAAGCCTGCTTTTGCCAGAGCATGGCTCAAATAATTTTTGATGAAAAATTTACTTTTCATTTGCATTTTATGTAGTTGGATGTGTTTTTAAAGACAATTTCTACAGTTTTATCCTTTTTGAAAACATTTATAATTTTAGATTTGGATAACTTATTACCTAATTAACATAAAAATGGAATGAAAAAAGGGGGTCCCATACCTTTGAAAAATTCTGAGTACTTAGATGGGGTCTTTTTAACCCTTTACCAGACGACAAAATTGTAGCCTTGTCCAAATTGAAAGCATTCACAGACAACAATTTCAGTGTGGCTCAAATGGTGCAATTTTTCCTTGATAGGATAGAAAAGATTGTGGGAAAAGGTGAAAATGCTGGTTACCAGCAATTTCCCCTTTTCCCACAATGTTTTCAAAAAGGTTCTTTCCCAGAGGCATTAAAAGGCGTCATTGTGCAGTAAAGGGTTTACTTTCTTCCTGCTGATTAAAATTTCTTGAACACACACTGGTTATTCTACACAATATTCCTTTTTTATATACAAAAAGAAACTGGATAGTTAAATGTAGAAATGTAATGGTTAAATGTAGAAATGTAACAATAAATAGATACATTGGTGGATCATAACAGTGACTGCTTTGATAGCAAAGTATCACATGCAATGTTTGAAATTGATTACAATGGCAGCATTTTCTCCTTTTCTCACAATGTTCTCAAAAGTCCTTTTCCTTTGGGTTGTTAAAACTCGGGATTGTTTGGTAATGGGATGCCTAAGATACTTTCAATATAGACTAATCGAGCACCCCTGACCTCCATATTACGAGCATAAGATGACCTCGGCTGTGGATGGGCCGTATAACTTAATTTATTGTTATCAAGATGGCAAGTTTAGAGATAGTAAAACAAAGCTAAAAGGGCGAACATAGTTACACCCCCCACTAATAAAGTAGAGGGACAGTCTGTCTGTCTGTCTGTCTGTCTGCCTGCCTGCCTGCCTGTCTGTCTAAGTCTTATTCTCCAAGATTTGGTATGTTTGAAAGTAACACAACTCCTGATTGGCTTAACCATTTGGTTTAGCCAATCAGGCATTGTGCTACTTTCAAATGTAGAAAATTCTGGAGAACAAGACAAAGAACATTCTTAAGAATGGTTGGTGAATACGGACCCAGGTCTCCCTAACTTTTGTTTACTTTTTACCTGTTTTTCAAATTCATTTTCTTGCCAGCAACTAACACTTGGACCAACCATGCAATAACAGATTGTCATCTCCGCAGTAACTTCCATACTTAAAATAATAGCTATGAGTTTAACTCTTTACCACACAGTCCCAGGTGTTGATGAACCTTAGAAAGAGGCCTTTTGAAAATATTGTGGGAAAAAGAGAAAGTGCTGGTAACTAGCATTTTCTCATTTTCCCACATTGTTTTCTGTCCTTTTACAAATAAATCTCACCATATGAGCCATATTTAACTAAGTCTTGTTATCTACAAAAGCTTTCAGTTTGGACAACTGTAAACTTTTGTTGTGAGGTAAAGTGTTAAATTTAATGGCATTTTAACGCCCCACTTTTTACTTTTAGTCGCTGCTGAGACATTCAGCTTAATCAAATTTGGTTTGATCAAATTTGGTTTGATTCCGAAAAAAAAAAAGCTGATAGATTGCTTGGTAAAGATACATCCTTACAGAGACAAAAAACCCTGTTAAAACTTGAAAGTGTGTAGAATGGCTCACAATTTAGTCAGCCATGTAAACACAGTTAAGTTACCAAGTATATGATGTAAGGGATAGAGAAACTCAAGGGATTGGTTCTCATTTTAAACCAGAAACTGTTTGGTCCTGATTTGACCCATTACCACACAATCCTGACTTTTAACGACCCTGAGAATGAAGCCTTTATAAAACATTGTGGGAAAAGGAGAAAATGCTGGTCACCAGCATTTTCTCCTTTTCCTGCAATGTTTTCTACCCTTCCCAAAACAAATTTCAATTTTTGAGCCACATTTATTTTGTCGTCTGCAAATGCTTTGAATTTGGACCAGTCTAAAATTTTGTCGTTTGGTAAGGAGTTAAAACCAGAAACAACAACAGTGATTTCTTCAATAAAAGTTTTTGATTAAACCCTTTACAAAACAATTCCAAGTTTCAACGACCCTTTGAAGAAGAAGGCTTTTGCAAACATTTTTGGAAAAGAAGAAAATGTTGGTGACCAACATTTTGATTTTTTCCCACAATGCTTTCTTCCTATCAAAAAAATGAATGAATGAATGAATGTTGTTTTATGGCGCATCAACAGCTTTGGTCATTTAGCGCGCATATCTGTGTTGAAGGAACGATTAAGGCGGATTTTTTTAGCTAAAAAGATTTGAGACATGCTGACAATAAAAGAGTTGAATTAAGAAGGATTATGTGTTATCTTAGTATGCATAAAAGATATAGTTGAGCAACAGGGCAATCCTTATCAACTCAAAAAAAGTTTTGAATGATGATGTTAAGATTGTGATAAAAAGATTTGAACAGTCTTAAATTTATAATAAAGAAGTCTTTACATGAAGAAAGGTTATGTGTAACTTTTAATGTGCATAAAATATAATATTGAGTGGCTGGGCGTCCCTGCGTACTCAAAGTTTTAAATGAAAAAGTTAAGAATGTGAATAGTAGCTCCTTTCAAAAGAAAAGTGTCAGTTTTTAAATCAGGTCTATTTTGTCATCTGCAACTCAGAATGCTTTAAATTTTTATGTGTCTAGAATTTTGTTGCTTGGTAAAGGACTGTAACAACAAGCTAACAAATTTCGGAATATGTCAGCGAATGCTAAAATATCTTAGGGTGTCGCATACATTGGGCAGTAGGGTTAGCGTGACTTAACTCTTTACCACACAATCCCAACTTATAACAACCCTGAGAAAGAAGGCTTTTGAAACATTGTGGGAAAAGGAGTAAATGCTGGTAACCAGTATTTTCTCCTTTTCCCATAATGTTTTCTACCCTTTCCAAAACAAATTTCAATTTTTCAGCCACATTTATTTTGTCATCTGCAAATGCTTTCAATTTGGGCTAGTCTAAAATTTTGTCGTTTGGTAAAGAGTCGATTCTTTTCGAGATGACGAAAATATAGGCTTGTCCAAATTAAAAACTTTTTCGGACAAAAATTTAGATGTGGTTCAAATGATAGAATTTGTCTTTGATAGTGTAGAAAACATGGTGCAAAAAGGAGGAAATCCAGGATCATTCAAACTGGAGATTGTGTAGTAAAGGGTTAACTTTTTACCAGGCAACAAGATTTAAGACATCCAATTTGAAAGCTTTTACAGAATATATATATTAAATCTGGTTCTAGTGTTGGAATTTGTGTTTGAAAGGGTAGAAAATTGTAGAACAAGGAGAAATTATTGGTTCTTTTTCTCAGAATGTTTCAAATTTTGTTTTCACTTCTTAACCCTTTACCACACAATCCTGACTTTTAATGACCCTGTGAAAGAAGCCTTTTGAAAACGTGGGAAAAGGAGAAAATGCTGGTAACCAGCATTTTCTCCTTTTCCCACAATGTTTTCTAAAACAAATTTCAATTTTTCAGCCACATTTATGTTGTAGTCTTCAAATGCTCTTGTGAAAAAGTTGGAATCATATTGTAATGGGTTAAAAGTGCCTTTCAGAACCAAAGTTGCCATTGTGGCCAGTGTAGACCAAAATCAGACTGCTCAACTGGATGCATTTCTCTCTGGCTACTGAACATTGTTTCAATAATAGTTATATGGGAAAGCAGCCAGTGGCTTGGAAAGAATATTGTAGAAAGTGCTTTTAAAAGAAACCGTGAAAACATGGATAAGTGTACTGGCTACCTTAATATAACTGAAATGATGCTGAAAACTGTGTTGAACACCATACATAGCAAAAGCAGTGGATAAGATAGACCCTGGGCCCCTTTTTAGCCCACCTGAGCACGAAGTGCTCAAGGTGAGCTTTTGTGATCTTGCTTTGTCTATCGCCCGTCTTGAGATCGTCATCATTTACCTTGTGTGCACTTCAGATGCCATATTTTCAGTCAAATACTCATGAAACTTGGTCAGAATGTTTGTCTTGATAAAATCTCAAGCAAGTTTGAAACTGGGTCATATTAGGTCAAAAAGTAGGTCACTGGGCAAGGTCTCAGAAAAGCCTTGTGTACACTTTATATGCTACATTTTCAGCCTGATACTCATGAAAAATGGTCAGAATGTTTATCTTGATGATATCTTGAATGTGTTTGAAAATGGATCACATCAGGTCAAAATGTAGGTTACTGGGCCATATTTTAGACAAACCTTGTGTGTAGTCTGAGGCCACTTTTTATTCCGATACTTAGGAAACTGTGTCAGAATGTTTATCTTGATATCTCAGACAATTTAAAAACAAGTTCATAATTTAACCCATTTCCAAGCGATAAATTTTAGACTGGTCCAAATTGAAGAGCTTGCAGACGACAATTTTAAATTCGATGAAAAGGGCAGAAAGTTCTCAAAAAGGGTAGAAAACACTGTGGGAAAAGGAGAAGTTGCTTGTTACGAGCAATTTCTCCTTTTCCCACAGTGTTTTCAAAAGACATGTACTGCAGACACGTGAAAACCAGGGCTTGTTTGGGAAAGGGTTTAAACAGGTGTTGTCAGTGTTGGCACTGGGTATATAATGTGCATATTCAAACAGATCATGATGCCTGATAAACCCAGGCTGCCAACCGATTCCTATATTCTCCTATACTTGTCATAATATTCCAATACAAGTTTTAGATCCTCATGATTTATTATACAGTATTGTCTCTTTTTAACTCTGTACCACACGACAATTTTTAGACCAGTCCAAATTGAAAGCTATTGCCGACGACAAAATAAATGTTAATCAAAAATTAAAAATTGTTTTTGGAAGAGAAGAAAACATTGTGGGGAAAGGAGAAAATGCTGGTTACAAGCATTTTCTCCTTTTCCCACAATGTTTTCAAAAGGCTTCTTCCTAAGGGTCGTTAAAAGTCGGGATTGTGTGGTAAAGGGTTAATGCCCAGGGGGCATTACATTTTTTGAAAGATCACGATTCATTTGAACATTTAACTCTTTACCACACGACAAAATTTTAGACTGGTCCAAATTGAAAGGATTTGCAGATGACAAAATAACTGTGACTGAAAAATTGAAATTTGTCTTGGGAAGGATAGAAAACATTGTGGGAAAAGGAGAAAATGCTGGTTACCAGCATTTTGGCCTTTTCCCACGATGTTTTCAAAAGGCCTCTTTCTCAGGGTCGTTAAAAGTTGGCAATGTGTGGTAAAGGGTTAATAGCACTTACGATTAGTGTGAGACGTTGGTCTTCAATACTTTCAATTTCTTAACCCTTTCCCAAACGACAAATTTTGGACTGGTCCAAATTGAAAGAGTTTGCAGACGACACTTTTAAATTTGATGAAAATGGCAGAAAGTTATCAAAAAGGGTAGAAAACACTGTGGGAAAAGGAGAAATTGCTCGTCACAAGCAATTTCTCCATTTCCCACAGTGTTTTCAAAAGACTTGTACTGCAGACATGTGAAAACCAGGGCTTGTTTGGGCTGGAACTTGATAAGGTTATCAGAAGTGTACCTTTTTTTGGATAGTCAGGTGTTAATGACATTGATCTGTGAAGTAATTAGGATTATGTCGTTGCTTTCAGTTTATTCCATCTGATTTATTCCAATTTTAGCGATTGCTTGGCTTATGGATTTACCGTCTGGAAAACCCACTATTTGTTAAAAAAAAACCTGGGGTAGTGTTAAGGGGGGGAGGGGGGGCAATAATAAGAGACATTAGGGTATTTCCTGTCTTTTCCCATAATTTTGACAACTTTTCTATATTTTCTTAACCCTTTCAGGGCCCAATTTTAACACTTGCATACCCGCAAGTTGAAATTAAATATTGCAAGTTAATTGCATGGCTACTTGAATTTTTTGCAAGTAAAAAATATAAGATATTTTATGAGTATATTTGTAATTAAGCTTGCCAGATAAGGCAAAATCTATGATTCAGCTTTTAGACATGACATACATTGTCTGTAGTCTGCATTTTCGCCAAGCCCCCATAGCTCAGTCGGTAGCGTTCAGGGCTTGAGAACAGGAGGTCACTGGTTCGATCCCCGGCTTGGCCAATTTCTTTCCGAGGATTGATGATAGTCATTGTGACAGGATTCATTCCTCCCTCACCGCAGACCATTGTTTCGATGATGGTTATGTGGGAAAGCAGCCAGTGGCTTGGAAAGAATATTGTGCGGAGTACTGGTAAAAGAAACTCCAGGAAAGCATGGATAGGTGCACGGGCGGCTGTGATATAACTGAAATAATGTTGAAAACGGTGTTAAACACCATACAATCAATCAGTCAAGTCTGTATTTTCATTGGTTACAATGTTGAGATGAAATCACTTGACACCGTATAGTTCGCTTTCCTGGTTCTAGGTGGGCCAATATATATCGCCGCCTATACGCCAATGTAAGCAGTGAGATATTGAAACAGAGAACCAGTTTTGTTCTGGTTCCCAGTTCAACATTAGCTTTACTGGTTACCATGGTTCCATCAATCATTTGGAAACCAGCCTGCAAATGTCACCAGCGCTCGGACTTCAGTGTTCAACTTAATATGTCAATATGAAAAATAAGGGTTTTTTTTTTTCCTAAAAATCAAACTTGCAGGTCCTAATGATGACAGGCAAAATCCAGGTCCATCATCTAAACTTGTGGACCCTCAGTAAACACAGTAAAGAAATAGGAAACAGAAATATGCAGTGGTCTTAAAATTAAATATGAACTAGATCAACAGGAATGTGTAGAAGAAATTTTCTGTTCTGATTGCATGGAATATAGCCCCGATTAGACAATTTAGTTTTGTTTAGTTTTGGAAATATTTTGTGAAAGTTTTCGTAAATCTGACATGAAAATTGTCACATTTCCTGACTCTTTTTTTGGTTCCTCTGAAACCTGTGAAATTGTAGCTGGAACTTACTGTACTTGCGATTAGTAATCTGCATATAAAAGGGTGTTGTAAAATCAGCTAGGGTGACAAATACTTAGCAAATATTTAGAAATGGACATTATTTAAGAACTATTGCACTTGTTTTAATTTCATCTCATGAGCATTTATCAGATACAATAAAAAAGATGACTTCTGGTTATTATTGATATCTATATAGGTAAACTTACTCTGTAAGCTAAACAACAAAAAATATTGCTTGTAAAAAAATAATTTTACCAGTTGAAATCTTACCCACTCACAAAAAAATGCCAGTGAATAAAAAACAAAATGAAAATCGAACCCTGCCTTTACCATACCATCCCTACTTTTCACGACCCTGAGAAACAAAGCATTTGAAAACATTATGGGAAAAGCAGAAAATGATGGTGACCAGCATTTTCTCCTTTTCCCATAATGTTTTCGTCCCTTCCCAAAACAAATTTCAACTTTTGAGTCACGTTTGTTTTGTCATCTGCAAATGCTTTCAATTTGGACAAGTCAAAAATTTTGTTGTTTGGTAAAGAGTTAAAAAATGCAGCTAGAATTGATATGTAGGACATACATGTAAATGCCTTTATACTGCCTTTAGATATACATGTAAATGCCTTTATACTTCCTTTAGATATTTGTATTTGCAGTTTACAACTCTTATTATGTCATGTAACGCATCCCCACCTTGCAGAAGTGCTGCAATACGCCATAGCTCATCCATGTGGACACCTTGATGATGAATGTACCAAACTTCAAGTCATGAAAGGTAATAGCAGATTGTAGTAGTCATATATGAGCCATGCTCTGGCAAAAGAGGGCTTAATGCTTCTCCATGAAGCATGATACCAAGCAACTCATCACAGTATTCTGGAGCCATAAAATGCATTTTGTAATAACAACCAGCTGATTTGTGAGGTACACTGATCATTAGAGCTGCAGAAGATTGACCAATAGCAAAAGGTTTTGGCTTTGGTCAGCCTGTGCAGTCTGCTTGTGCTATCTGGATCTACACTTTTTGCAGATGCATTAAGCCTCTTTTTCACAGAACAAGGCTCATGCAGTTGTGATATTGTTTTAAATCTATTTACTGATCCCAGTGATTTTATTGCATTAGATTCCATATTTTATTTTACACTGTCACTTCAAATGTTTCGACTGGCTCAATTTAAATACTATAAATCTGGAAATTATTTTGGGCTATTGAACTCTTTACCAAGCAACAAAATTTTAGACCAGCCCAGATTCAAAGCATTTGCAGAAGACAAAATAAATGTGGCTAGAAAATTCAAATTTGTTTTGGAAAGAGTAGAAAATATTGTGGAAAAAGCAGAAAATGCTGGTTACCAGCATTTTCTCCTTTTCCCACAATGTTTTTAAAGGGCTTCTTTCTCAGGGTCATTAAAAGTCGGGATTGTGTGGTAAAGGGTTAAGTTGGCAGATGTGTTGACTTTGTGAAAAAATAAAGGCTTCTTTCTCAGGGTCGTTACAACTCAGAATCGTGTGAAAAAGAGTTAAAAGAGAACAGTTCTAATTATTAGGTACATGTATATGTTGCTTGTTAACCCCTTACCAAACTGTCCTGTGGGTTTTTACATACTGTAGAAAGTGGCATTTAGAAACATTATGGAAAGAGAAAAAAATGCTGGCTACCAGCATTTTCTCCTTTTTAGCGGATTTGTATAGCAAATCAGCTTACTGTGATCGTTCTGACTGGAACTAAATACATCATGCGTAACGATGCATGGGCGCTAACACTGCACTATGATATCAGTTTGATCTGAGGCAAATATACTGTCATTCACGCTTGCGTTCTACCCATTTTACTTTCAGTTTTAGCTAATACATCTCAATCTCGCTTTTGTCACTACTGTATAATATTGCCCTATACGTGTACACATATTTATTCCGAAATGTAATACCAGCCAAAAAACTGCGGAAGATTGATAGATCAAATTACCTATCCTTAAACAGTAACATAACAACAGTTACTGCGCGGCCCCATCGGCAGAACAACTTTGCCTTTCCCTGTCCTTGCTAACTCCATTTTAAAATTATTGCATATGTGTTGCTTGTTCCACAGTGTTTTCAAAAGTCTTCTTTCTCAGGGTTGTTAAAGATGAAAGAACAGTTCTAATTATTAAGTATCTGTTGCTAATTACCCCTGTAGCAAACAATCCCATTTTTTTCGATACGGTGTGCAGTGGCATTTGGAAACATTATGGGAACAGAAAAAAATGCTGGCTACCAGCATTTTCCCCTTTTTGCACAATGTTTTCTACCCAAGACAATTTTTGCGACATTGTGATTTCATCTACAAATCCTTTCAAATTGTACAAGTGTAAAATTTTGCTGTATGTTACAGGGTTAGTTAATTCTTTAATATATTTCAGGTGTCCATAATGATGACCACGGTGTCTTGTTGCAGAATTCTTGTCTTGGTGGAGATGCTGTACAAATGTTTAGTTAAGTACACAGTTTAAAATGTGTATGATTTTATCAAGTAAACAAGTAAGTACATTTTCTTGTGAGTGGTATGAAATCATAGATGTAGCTAGGATTAAAATATTTATAACAAAGTGAGGCACAAAGTGCAGCTGGGGGAGGGAGTGGGAGGGGTAAAATGTAGAGGAATTACGTAGACATTAGAATCAATTTAATTCAGCTATCTAGTTTAAAAATATGTAGACAAACATCGATACAAGTATATGCTATTGTGATTGACAATTTTGCTCCCAGAATTTTTTACACGCATGTGCGTATTGTGCATAATGGGCGCATTATGAAGTAAAGAAATTTTGCTGTAGGAGTCCTATATTTTTTTTTCCATAAAAATGTTTAAATATTCATCCTTACTACCAGAGAGAAAAACAGAGTTTAAAACTTGAAAGTGTGTAGAATGGCTCAGAATTGGTCAGCTGTATGAACATATATAAATAACCTTATATGGTGTAAGGGATGGCGAAACACATGGGATATGTCCTCATTTAAAACGGAAACAGCATCAGTGATTTCTTTGAAGACTGCTAAAAAATGAAATCCATTTTCTATCCATCATAACCTGTGCAATCTTGCAACTGTCAGGGGTAACATTTGGCATGAAGATACAGGAATGATTATAGTTTCAAAATAAAGATGAAATGGATTAAAATCTGACTGAAAGAAGTATAAAAGTATCTTTAAAAATTCTTTCTTTGTGGGGAAGAGAAGAACCCTGTTTATTTTTCACCTTTTTATGAAAGCTTTGTTGACGGCCTGTTTTTGGTTAGAGCAGGTCAAGATATGACTGAAATAAACAAGCAGTCTGATCTCAAAATGGTTTGGATATTTGGTCATTTAATAGCTATTTCACACAGACTTTAACAATTTAAGGAATTGTACCGCTTGATATGTGACACTAAATGACTTGGACCCAAATATATCTAAATGTATAGAGGTTATCACATGGCTGATGAGGGCTGGAGAGTGATATCGGACTGCCACTTTGATATCTGTCTGGAGGGCTTCATTGGGTAACTGTTCGATGAATTCAATTCAATTTATCTATAGTAAGACAACATGTTGTTACATCTATGATGTCATTTGTTCAGACGAATTATTTTTCTAATTTCCTGTATTACTAACAAAGTAACCCTTAGATCGCCAAATAAACCTATAAGACATTTTCATCCTAGAAATATGACCAAAATAATTGCAATTTCGTGATTGCTTTTGTTTACAGTGTTTTAGAAAAGTGAACAGAGTGGATCAAAGATCATGCTGCACTTTTTGTGCAGCTTGATCTTGATCTTCTTTGTACATAAAGGCAACTATAGTTGTGAAAGGTGCTTCAAGGGTTAAGCTTTTTTTTTAAGAATCTGTTACTGCAATGTAGAGAGCACTCATTTATTTCATCATCTGCAAATAAAATTTAATGCTTTCAATTTGGACAAGTCTAAAGTTTTGTTGAATGGTAAAGAGTTAAAGAATAAACCCTAGAGAATGCTAAATGACAGAAGGACAGGAAAACTGCTTCATCCAGACTTTACACAAGCTATCTGAGTGTAGATCTAGTATCAGACTTCAAATATATGCAGTCTGATCTTGATCTGCACTGTCTGACGAATCAACTTATATGGTGCTCAAATATGGAAGTAATTAACCCTTTACCTAACAATCCCGACTTTTAACAACCCCAAGAAAGAAGCCTTTTGAAAACATTGTGGGAAAAGCAGAAAATGCTGGTAACTAGCATTTTCTTCTTTTCCCACAATGTTTTCTACCCTTTAAGAGACAAATTTTATGTTTTGAGCTACATTTAAAATGTCATCTGCAAATGATTTCCACCGTAAAACATCAATTAAACAAACAAACAAAAAAGCAAATGCTTTCAATTTGGACTAGTCTACATTTTTGTTGTGTGGTAAGAAGTGTCAACATTTGTCTGCAAGAAAACAGAACTTGTATTTAACCCTTTACTAAACAGTCCTAACTTTTGACAACCCCCAAGAAAGAAGGCTTTTAAAAACAATGTTTGAAAAGGAGAAAATGATGGTCCTCGTTATTTTCTCCTTTTCCCACAATGTTTTCTACCCTCTTACGGAGAAACCTCATCATTTGAGCCATATTTTTTTTTTTCGTATTCTGCAAATGCTTTCAATATGGACAACTGTAAAAATTGTTTGGAAAAGAGTTAACCCATTACAACATGATCCCCACTTATAACGAGTCTGAGGAAAAAGTCTTTTGAAAACAATAGGGCAAAAGGAGAAAATGCTGTAACCAGCGTTTACTTCTCATCCCACAATGTTTTCTACCCTATCAAAGACATATTACATCATTTGAGCCACATTTAAATTGTCGTCTGCAAATGTTTCCGATTTGGACAAGTCCATGTTTTTGTCTTGTGGTAGAGAGTTAGTCCATGACCTTACAGGCCAATTTCCAGAATACAACTTGCCCTTTACCAAACAACTCCATGTTTTCCTGACATTGTGTAAGAAAACTTTTGAAAACGTTGTGAGAAAAGGAGAAAATGCTGGTCCCACAGTGGTGAGTTCCCACAACACTGATAAAGAAAACCTTTGAAAACATTGGAGAAAAAGGAGAAAATTGTGGTTACCCGCATTTTCTCCTTTTTCCATAATGTTTTCTACCGTTTCATATAGAAATTACTTCTTTCACAACAACAATTATTTTGTCATCTGCAAGTTCTTGGAATTTGGAGGAGTTGGAAATTTTGTTGTATGGTAAAAATTGAACCTTCTCCCAAAGAACCCCTTTTTTTAACCCTTTACCACACAATCCCGACTTTTAACAACCCTGAAGAAAAAGCCTGTTGAAAACATTGTGGGAAAAGGAGAAAATGCTGGTTACCAGCATTTTCTCCTTTTACCACAATGTTTTTACCCTGCTCAAAACAAACCTCAATTTTTGAGCCACATTTAATTTGTCGTCTGCAGATGCTTTCAATTTGGACCAGTCCAAAATTTTGTCGTTTGGTAAAGAGTTAACCCTTTATAACACAACTTGACTTTTAATGACCCCAAGAAAGAGGACCTTCGATACCAGCATTTTCTCTTTTTCCTGCAATGCTTTCTTCTCTTACCGAAACAAATTCTGAATTTTTGAGCTGTATTTATTTATATTGTCTGTAATTACTTTTTAGTTTGAACTTGTCTAAAATTTTGTTGTTTGGTGAAGACTGTACCCTTTTCCACATGACAAAATTTTAGACTGGTCCAAGTTGAAAGCATTTGCAGACAACAATTTAGATGAAGTTCAAATGATGGAATTGGTCTTTAATAGGGTAGAAAACATTGTGGGAAAAGGAAAAAATGCTGGTTACCAGCATTTTCTCCTTTTCCCACAATGTTTTCAAAAGGCTTTTTCTTCAGGGTTGTTAAAACTCGGGCTTGTTGGTAAAAGGTTAAGTGACCATAAGGTGAACTTCAAAAAAAAATCTTGGAAATGGGAGAAAATTCTGATAACCAGCATTTTGTCCTGGTTCCATCATGTTTCATATCAATTGAAAGGCAACCTCATATGATTTTTAGCTCTGCTGGCTAAAAGCCAGCAGAGCTTATGTCGTGGCTGCCATGATGGTTTCTGTTGTTTGTCCATCTGTCTGTCTGTAAGTCTTTTTCTTGTTTATGCAAAAAAAGCTGCATTTATGGCTGGACTTTCATAAAACTTGCACAGTTTGTTTATCTCATCAATAGCTTGAACCCTATTGATTTTGAAAAAAATCTTGACAATCAGTATGGTAAAAGTAACCATTTGAGTTTGGAAATTTCCATTTCTTGTGTATCCAATTAACTCTTTATCAAATGACAAAATTTTAGACCAGTCCAAATTGAAAGCTTTTGCAGACGACGAAATAACTGTGACTGAAAAATTGAAATTTGTTTTAGGAAGAGGAGAAAACATTGTGGGGAAAGGAGAAAATGCTGGTTCTTCCTCAGGTTTGTTAAAAGTCGGGATTAAAATTGGATCTTCATGAAACTTGCACAGTTGTTTTGTATCATCAACAGTTTGAATCCTATCAATTTTGAAAAAAATCTGAATCAGTATGAGAAAAGTAGCCCTTTGAAGTTGAAAATTTCCATTTCTTCTCTATGTGATTAAGTCGGAATTTGTGATTGGATCTTCACGAAATTTGCACAGTTGCTTTGTATCATCAACAGCTTGAATCCTGTTGATTTTGAAAAAAATCTGATCATCGGTATGGGAAAAGTAGCCATTTGAACATGAAAGTTTCCATTTCTTGTTTACTTCATAAAGTGGGCATTTGTTATTGGATCTTCATGAAACTTGTACAGTTGCTTTGTATTACCAATTATAGCTTGAACCTATTAATTTTGAAAAAAAAAAAAAAAAAAAAGACAATCAGTGCAAGAAAAGTAGCCATTTAAAGTTGAAAATTTACATTTCTTTTTTACAGAATTAAGCCTGCATTTTGTCTCCAATTCTTTTGAAACTTGTAAAGATTAATTGCATCATCAAGGGATTCAACTCTTTTAAAAATGAAAAAAATCTAGTAACCAGTTTAGGAAAAGCAACCATTTGATGACTTAGTATTGTTTTACTCAACACAGTCCACATTATTAGTCACATTTCTTTGAAACTTGGAGGGATTGTTTAACCGCTGATTTGGAACGAATCATGTTCCTTCTCCGAGGTCATTGTCATGGTAAGGATGAATTTTTGAGCTGTGATTTTGTGTAATTATAAGCATATAAGCATAGACGGTTCAATATTCCAGATACATGACTTTCAGGTAGAAATTGTCAAAATGATACTCAGAGTTTATAGGGCCATTTTAGTCCATTCATGAACCTAGCCCTTTGGATGGATTCCAAACAATTGTTTTAGTGTGTATTTGTCTTTTTCCTTTTGCATCATGATTTAATGATTTATGGTAGAAAAGATGCAAAGTCACTGCCAGTAGAGTGATTCAGGCCCTCAAGAGCCTGTGGTACTTGTCTGAGAAAGTGTATAAAACATTGTTGAAAAAGTAGAAAATACCCAGGAAGATTCAAAACTACCTGGACTGGTGAATATGTAATGGAAATATCATTGAAAAAATATGAGCCTTACTGTGTAAGCAAGAGGGGTTTGACTCTTTACCACACAACAGGAGTTTTAACTCTGTACCAAATGACAAAATTTCAGAATCGTCCAAATTGAAAGCATTAAAATTTTGCAGTCAATAAATTAAAAGTGACTAAAAAATAGTAATTTGTTTTGGGAAGGTTAGAAAACATTGTGGGAAAAGGAGAAAATGCTGGTTACCAGCATTTTCTCCTTTTCTCACAATGTTTTCAAAAGGCTTCTTTCTCAGGGTTGTTAAAAGTCTGGATTGTGTGGTAAAGGGTTAACAACCTTGAGCATAAAGGCTTTTGAAAATATTATGGGAAAAGGAGTAAATGCTGGTAGCCAGCATTTTCGCCTATTTTCTAGAATGTTTTCTACTGTGTTAAGGTCAAATCCCATCATTTAAACTATACTGAAGTTAGCGTCTGCAAAGAATTTGGACCAGTCTAAAATGTTGTCGTTTGGTAAAGAGTTAACTCTTTTACTAGATGACAAAATATATAATGTTTGATACTTGTTTTAGATGAAAATACTTTCAGACAACATAATTATTGGATGTGACTCATGTGATTTTATTGACCGGTATCTAAGAAAGTGTAGAAAACATTGTTAAAAAAGGAGAAAATGCTTGGGAAGATTCAAAACTAGGTGGACAGGCTATATGATATATAAAGGAAATATCAGTGAAAAAAATTGAGCCATGCAGTGGGAAAGAAGTATCCACCAAGGCCAGCTTGTGCAGTCCGTGCAGACTGACCTGGCTCAAAACCTTTTGCTATTGGATAATTTTTCTGTATATCTGCATACTTCATGATACAGTCGGTTGTTAGAAAAATGGATTTTATGGATCCAGATTTATATAATGGCTTGCTTGGAATCATGAATGATGGAGATGCATTAAATGCCCTTTTGCCAGCGCTTGGCTCATATTTTGTCTTGACCTCCTCTTACTTATTATGGATGCTTTACCAGCTATTGCCACAGAGATTAATTAACTCTTTACCAAACGACAAAATTTTAGACTGCTCCAAATTGAAAGCATTTGCAGACGACAAATAAAAGGTGGCTCAAATTTCAATATTGGTCATTGATAGGGTAGAAAACATTGTGGGAAAAGGAGAAAATGCTGGTTCCCAGCATTTTCTCCTTGTCCCACAATGTTTTCAAAAGGCTTCTTTTTCAGGGTTGTTAGAAGTTGAGATTGTGTGGTAATGAGTTAATGCAGTGATAAAACTTTTCTGTATGATGATGAAAATCTGAGTTACTACCTTTTTACCAGATTGCAAAATTTCAGACAGGTCTAAATCAAAAGCATTTGCAGACAACAAAAACACTGTGACTCAAAATTTGTTTCTGGAAGGGTAGATATCACTTTGATACTGGTTACCAGCATTTTCTTCTGTTGCAAAATGCATTTTCTTTGGTCTCATAAAAACTCTGGATTGTGTAGCCATCCCCCATCTTTCTGTCATTTTTTTTGTCTGTTTGTTGGTCTTTCCATCCTCTTGTCTGTCATTATTTCGGTCTGTTTGTTGGTCTTTCCATCCTCTTGTTTGTCATTCTGTAGGTCTGTTTGTTGTTCTTCCATACTTCTTTCTGCCTGTCTGTCATTATTTTGGTGTTTTTCTGCACTATTACCCTGCTTGAAGGAGCAGCCCCTTTCCCCCCTCCCCCCCGCAAAAAAAAAGAATGAAGGAAATTGCAGACAACAATTTGAATGTGACCTAAATGATTGCATTTTTCTAAGAAATGGTAGAAAACATTTTGAAAAATGGAGAATATGCTGGATATAAACAAAAGAAAGTCAAAGCTCCATATTAGTTGTCGAGATCTAGGTTAAAGTAAGAAAACATTGTAGGAAAATGGTAAACAGCATTTTCTCCATTTCCCACAATGTTTTCTGCCCTTCCCAAACCAAACTTCCATTTTTTGGTAACATTTATTTTGTCGTCTGCAAATGCTTTCAATCAGTCTAAAATTTCGTTGTTTGGTAAACGGTTGGCACTGCTTTGCTAAATCTCTAGACAAAAGCAAGCATGAAACTGGAATTATTTGGGTCCTATTTTTCAAATAAAACTGTCTGTTGGGTTTACTGTTAGGGTTAATCAGTTATTAACTCTTCACCAAACGACAAAATTTTTGACTAGTCCAAATTGAAAGCATTTGCAGACGACAAATTAAATGTGACTGAAAAATTGAAGTTTGTTTTAGACAGGGCAGAAAACATTGTGGGAAAAGGAGAAAATGCTGCTTACCAGCATTTTCTCCTTTTCCCACAATGTTTTCGAAAGGCTTCTTTCTCAGGGTTGTGAAAAGCCGGGATTGTGTGGTGAAGAGTTTAACATCCATTACAGCTTTAGGTATCTTTTCTGATGGTGCAGACTAAGATCAGACTGCTCAAAATGTACAGCTTGATTTTGGATATAATGAACAGTCTCAGTCAGTAGTATAGGTGCATGTACTTCAAATTCAGAGCCATTATAGTCATAATATCTGGCAGATTTTTAGACTTGAGAACAGGAGGTCGCTGGTTCGATCCCCGGCTTGGCCAATTTCTTTCCGAGGATTGATGATAGTCATCGTGACAGGATTTATTCCCCTCTCACCGCTGACCATTGTTTCGACCATGGTTGTGTGGGAAAGCAGCCAGTGGCTTGGAAAGAACATTGTGCGGAGTACTGGTAAAAAGAAACTCCAGGAAAGCATGGATAGGTGCACTGGCTGCCGTGATATAACTGAAATAATGTTGAAAATGGCGTTAAACACCATACAATCAATTAATCAATCAATCTGGCAGAAAAGTGGAGAGTGTAGACTAAAGATCAGGCTGGAGATTCTGTTCAGTCTAATCTTGATCTATACTCTCGGTGTAACCTTTTACCACACAGTCCCGAATTTTTAAAACACTGAAGAAGAAAGGCTTTTGAAAACATTATGGGCAAAGGAGAAAATGCTTGTAGCCAGCATTCTCTCCTTTTCCTCAATGTTTTCTACCTTATCAAAGGTAAATTCTATCATTTGAGCCACCTCTAATTTGTCGTCTGCAAATTCTTTGCAGACAACAAATTAAATGAACCTCAAATGATGATTTCAGCATTTGATAAGATAGAAAACATTGTGGGAATAGGAAAAAATGCTGGTCACCAGCATTTTTTCCTTTTCCCACAATGTTTTCAAAAGGCTTCTTTCTCAGGGTCATTAAAACTCGGGACTGTGTGGTAAAGAGTTAAATCCAGGTTCAGCACTAGATGAGTGAATGAAAATTCTGATTTTTTTTTTTCTTTTCTTTCCTTTCCAGGTAGATCTACAGAAGGATTTTCTTGCTAAGTTAAGTATTCATTATACTTGTTATTTAAGATTTAAGAATGGCCCTTGTGTTTTCTGTTCTTGGGTATGGTGTTGATCTGCTGTCATGGGCAAAGAAGGCATTGGTTGAGGCTGACACTACTGTCGACTCCCCCTCTGTACTCTTTGACTCAGATAGAGATCAGGCAGAGATCTCCATTTCGGCTGATGAAGGCATGTCTCTGGATCCTGTGTGCAGTGAAGTCACCTGTATGGACTCGGTAGAGGATGTGGAGATGGAGGACGAGAGCCGTATGGTTCATTCCTTCATTTCTACATTATCTATGATGTCGGGTGACATGGAAACAGAAGTGTTGGATGATGTTGAAACGGAGATCTTTAGGGATGCAGCTATCAAGGAGGACATGGGGATACAACATACCTCTCTGGAGTTAAGTTATGCCTCCGAGTCCTCCTTGATGTTGCATAGGGAGTTGGGTATTTGCACCGAAGAGGTTTCTTTTGGGGTGGCTGATGGAGAAGAGGCTGAGCTTTGCTTGGTCTCTTTTTCCATTGATACGGAAGGTGAAGTGGAGCTCAGTTTTGATGAACAGAGTTCCATTCCACCTGTTGTTGCTGCAGAGGCAGAGCCTGAGGTAGTAACCCGCAGTGGGCGCCGTATCCGTCGGCCTGATAGGTATGGCGACTGGGTTTACTACTAGAGGGTGACAGTGTGTTCAAAAAATGCAAACATTAACATTTTTAAAAGCTCTTCAGTTGCAAACGTTTAAGGTGGAGATGGTGGTAAGGAGAGGAGTGGAGGTTTTGTTAGGAGAGGAAGTGGAGAGGTCTCTGCAGTTTAGAGACAGGTACATTGGCTTGCACTGGCTATCTGTCCTGTGGTCTCTCTGTCTGAAACTGTGGTAATTATCAGAGATCAACTGTGAGTCCATCCGTGTGTTCTGTGTGGCACACTGGGTATACCATCAGGGGCTGAACGTGTGTTGTCAGTTGTGTACATGTAGACCTAGGGTTCTGCAGTCCAGGAAGTATTTCAGAAAATAGAACAACTGCAAAACACTTTTGTTATGTGGTGGTTTCTTACATGGGACTGATGATAGTCACTACAACAGGATTCATTCTCTCAAGGCTCAACATTGTTTAGGTAATGTTTACATGGAAAAGCAGATAGGTACACTGGCAGCAGCAAAAAATTGAAACATTGTTTCAAACATTTCTATGCAATGGATAGGCAGAACGGTTGTGTACAGTTTACTAACGTTACTTTCATGTTTGTACAGACATTGGATTGTTTTGTGCTGCTTTTTTCCTCAGTAGTAAGCACCTATATCACATAGAATTTTGGCATTCATCAAGTACTAGTGTTTACTAGGAAACAAAAACACTTTAGGATTAGGTATGGATGAAATCTGTCTGCATTTTTGACCAGGACCTGCATGCAGATTTTTGAAATGCCTTTTTTTTTTCTTCAACTCTGCTAGGCATTAGGGAAAGGTATGGATGGAATCTGTCTGCATTTTTGACCAGGACTTGCATGCAGATTTTTGAAATGCCTTTTTTTTTTCTTCAACTTCGCTAGGCATTAGGGAAAGGTATGGATGGAATCTGTCTGCATTTTTGACCAGGACTTGCATGCAGATTTTTGAAGTACCTTTTTTGACAGATTTTGACCAGACATACTATTTGACACTTCTGGCTGTGCACAACTTCTTGGCAACACCATTGCTTCTTTATGGCAGCAAGTAAAAGGTTCTGTGTCCAGCTCAGGAGCTCTTCACGTTTCTGTAGATACTTTCTGGACTGAAGAACCCTAGGTCTCCATGTATGCAACTGACAACATATGTTTATCTTCATGTGATACACCCACTGTGTCCTACTTAACATGCTGATGGCTTCATAGTCCATCCTTGACGACTACCACAGTCTCAGCTTGAGAGACTACAGCACAGATAGGTGCTATATACCCATGAACCTGGCTCTGAAATGTAGAGAGTTGGTGGAGAATGTGACTACAAAATGTGCAGTGTATGTGAAGATAGTGACTCCTACATGTATGGAGTAGGTGGAGATAGTGACTCCGAAATGTATAGAATAGGTGGAGATAGTGACACCAAAAATTGCAGAGAGGAGGTGGAGATAGTGGGTAGAAGAGGAAGTGAAGATGGTATTCACTGGAGAAAGTGGAGACAGTGACCAGTAGAGGAGGTGGAGAAAGTGGTAGGTGGAGATCATAGTCAGTTAAAGAGGGGAAGGAGGAGGAGAATAGGGAGGAGAAGAATAAGGAGAAATGCAATGAGGAGAATCCAAAGGAGGAGGATGGAGAAGTGGAGGCAGAGGAGGAGGAGAATGCAAAGGAGAATGGAGGAGCAGAGGAGAAGGGAGCTCTTGTGGATACACAAATATGCATACTGGTTATACATATAAACACTCTGGCTTACTTTGAGAGAGACTGAGGGAGTAATTGCTTTCTGTTACTAAAAATAGGATGAGATTAATTTAGAGTTAAGGACATGGTTCTCTTGTTAAGGTTATTTGTAATTGTATGGATGGCAACATATACCTTATAAGTATGCAAGAAATAGGTACATAATTTAATGATATGAAAAAGAGCAATCTGATCATTACTTCACCACTGGGTGCTTGGTGTGTAATTCATTAAGTATTTATAATGGCAATGACACTTTAAGATGAGTGTCAATAAGTGTGTTCAGCATTTTTCTTTATGTTCAATCACCGTTGTTTGAATTTAGAATAGAATAGTGTTTTATGCCCCTGTCATTGTTAAATCATATTACCGCGACAGCTTACATATTCATGCATGTTCTGGGCTCAATACTATGTTAGGGCTGTTAAGTGTCTTGCCCAAGGACGCTCCCACAAAAATTCCAGCGCATGCAGCATCCTAATTCTACTGAATACAAGAGCTATCACATTTGTCTTTTGTGATAGATTATTCGGAATGTGCATGGTTTCAGTTAAGAGTTTAACAAGCTATAAAACGTCCATTAAAGAGCAAAATTTACTACAAGTTTCCCATGACTATAAGCCTTTTATTGTTAAGTTAGAAATTGTAAGGGTGCTGGAAACTGCAGGCTTAGAGTTTCTTTGTCAGAGTATTGTGTGTAGTTCCCTCTTCTATTTATCATAATTTGTTGCCATCCTGTTAAGGTTAATTGGTTAGTTAAAGACTTGATTAAAGTAATTAGGGTACTAACATTTAGACAACAGTAGATTCCTTTTGAAAAGTACATTAAAATTTTCTGGTTACCCAGATTTCCGACATGTAACATTAACAAATTATATCCACACTGTCCACTTTTTTTTTCTCGTTTGCATGTGCTATATATAGAACCTCAAAAGAGTAAGGCTATTTCACACACAAGGAAACATTTTAGTACTTCTTTGGCTTTTTGATTACTTTATGGAATATGGAATCTACTGCTATAGTTAGAGATAAGGTTACTGAATTATGATGTGCAGATAGTACTATTTTTTTTTGCTATTTCAATCATTATTATGGTAGGCTGCTCTTGTAATTTTTGTCTGTGTTGCAGAATTGATGTCTTCAGTCAAGGTAAACATACTACTCTGGTTTCATGTTATCAGAAAAAATCTTGAAAATGAGAATGCCTCTGCAAAAACTCTAGTCAAAGTATAACAGTTTTAGGGATAAAAAATTAATAACTAGATGTTCAGTTGGTACAGTTATATGATGGTAAAAATAGCTTAATTTTACTTGAAGTCCATTCCTAAATGCATAAATGAAAGATTTACTAGAATTTAAGAGTCTGTTTTGTAAGTCACCCAAACACGTGAAGCTGTTTGTCAGAGTTTAAGCTTTTTCCACAATCTCCCAGGTATTGGTATGACCAGGCCATAGATTTAACCATTTAGTCAGGCCTTTTCCACAGTCTCCCAGGTGTCGGTATGATGCGGCCATGGATTGAACCATTTAGTCAGGCCTTTTCCACTGTCTCCCAGGTGTTGGTATGACCAGGCCATGGATTGAACCATTTAGTCAGGCCTTTTCCACCATCTCCCAGGTGTTGGTATGACACGGCCATGGATTGAACCATTTAGTCAGGCCTTTTCCACCGTCTCCCAAGTGTTGGTATGACGCGGCCATGGATTGAACCATTTAGTCAGGCCTTTTCCACCATCTCCCAGGTGTTGGTATGACCTGGCCATGGAATGAACCATTTAGTCAGGCCTTTTCCACCATCTCCCAGGTGTTGGTATGACCAGGCCATGGATTGAACCGTTTAGTCAGGCCTTTTCCACAGTCTCCCAGGTGTTGGTATGACCAGGCCATGGATTGAACCATTTAGTCACTTATATCTAGAACAGTTGGATGTTAGAATATTGAAAGATGTGATGCTTTTTCATTGCCAGCACTCAGGGGCTTACAGGTATATGTATTTACTTTGGCTCATGTTTTGTCACACACACACTTGAAGCCATTATGTCGAAGTTGAAGGCTTTTCCAGTCTCCGAAATTGTAGAGGAGAGGTAGAGAAAGTGGGTAGAAGAGGAGGTGGAAATGGTATCCAATGGAGAAGATGGAGACCGTGACCAGTAGAGGAGGTGAAGAAGGTGTTAGGTGGAGATAATGGTCAGTTGAATAGGAAAGGAGGAGGAGAATAAGGAGAAGAATTAGGAGAAATGCAGTGAGGAGAATCCAAAGGAGGAGGATGGAGGAGTGGAGGTTGAGAAGGAGGAGAATGCAAAGGAGGAAGATTGGGGAGTGGAGGAGGAGGAACTCTTGTAGAATGCATACTGGTTATACATATAAACACACTAGCTTACTTTGAGAGGGAGAGAGTGAGGGAGTCATTGCTTTCTGTTACTAAAAATAGGATAAGATGTAATTTAGAGTTAAGGACATGGCTCTCTTGTTAAGGTTATTTGTAATTGTATGGATGGCAACAAATACCTTATAAGTATGCAAGGAATAGATACATAATTTAATGAGATGGAAAAGAGCAATCTGATCCTTACTTCACCACTGGGTGCTTAGTGTGTGATCCTTAAGTATTTATAATGGCTATGACACTTTTAGGTGAGTGTCAATTATTGTGATCAGCATTTTTGTCTATGTTCAATCACAGTTGTTTGAATTCAGGATTGAATGGTGTTTTATGCCCCTATCATAGTTAAATCGTATCACCGTGAAAGCTCACATATTCATACATGTCCTGGGCTCAATACTAGGTTAGGACTTTGAAGTGTCTTGCCCAAGGACACTCCCACAAAAAATTCATTGCTTCCAGCAAGACTCAAACCCTAGTTCTACTGAATACAGGAGCTATCACATTTGCCTTTTGTGATAGACTAATCAGAATGTATATGGTTTCAGTTAAGAGTTTAACAAGCCATAAAACATCCATGAAGGTGCAAAATTTACCACAAGTTTTCCATGGCCATAAGCCTATTTTTGTTAAGTGTGAAATTGTAAGGGTGCTGAAACCTGCAGACTCAGAGTTTTTTTGTCAGAGTATTGTGTTTAAGTACTCCTCTATTTATCATAATTTGTTGCTATCCTGTTAAGGTTAATTGGTTAGTTAAAGACTTCATTAAAGTAATTATGGTACTAACATTTAGACAACAGTAGATTCCCTTTGAAAAGTACATTAAAAATTTTCTGGTTACCCAGATTTTGGACATGTAATATTAACAAATTATATCCATACTGTCCACCATTTTTTTCCTTGTTTATGTGTCTTATACACAGGACCTCAAAGAGTGAGACTATTTCACACACAAAGAAACATTTTAGTACTTCTTTGGCTTTTTGATTACGTTCTGGAATATGGAATCTACTGCTATTATTAGAGATGAGGTTTCTGAATCATGATGTGCAGATAGCACTATTTTTTTTCCATTTCAATTATTATTATGGTAGGGTGCTCTTGTAATATTTGTCTGTGTTGCAGAATTGATGTCTTTGCTCAAGGTAACATACTACTCTGGTTCCATGTTATCATAAAAAATCTTGAAAATGAGAGCACCTCTAAAAAAACTCTAGTAAATGTATAACAATGTTAAATATGAAAAATTAATAACTTGATGATCAGTTGGTACAGTTATATGATGGTAAAAATAGCTTAATTTTACTGGAAGTCCATTCCTTAATGCATAGATGAAAGATTTATTAGAACTTAAGAGTCTCTTTTGTTAGTCGTCCTCATACTTGAAGCTGCTATGTCAAAGTTTAAGCCCTTTCCACCGTCTCCTAGTTTTTGGTATGACCAGGCTGTGGACTGAACCATTTAGTCAGGCCTTTTCCACAGTCTCCCAGGTGTTGGTATGACACGGCCATGGATTGAACCATTTCGTCAGGCCTTCTCCACTGTCTTTCAGGTGTTGGTATGACCAGGCCATGGACTGAACCATTTTGTCAGGCCTTTTCCACAGTCTCCCAATCATTGGTATGACCAGGCCATGGATTGAACCATTTAGTCAGGCCTTTTCCACTGTCTCCCAGGTGATGGTATGACCAGGCCATGGATTGAACTATTTAGTCAGGCCTTTTCCACAGTCTCCCAGGCATTCATATGACCAGGCCGTGGATTGAACTATTTAGTCAATTATATTTAGAGCAGTAAGATGTAAAAATATTGCAAGATGTGATGCTTTTTCATTGCCAGCACTTAGGGGCTTACAGATATATGTATTTACTTTGGTTCAAGTTTTGTCACACACACACTTGAAGCCATAATGTCAAACATGAAGGCTTTTTCTAGTCTCTGAAATTATAGAGGGGATGTGGAGATACTGGGTAGAAAAGCATGTGGAGATAGTATTCAATGGAGAAAATGGAGACAGTGATCAGTAGAGAAGGTGGAGAAAGTGGTAGGTGGAGATAATGGTCACTTAAATAGGGGAAGGAGAAGAATAAGGAGAAGAATTAGGAGAAATGCAATGAGGTGAATGCAAAGGAGGAGGAGGAGGAGAATGCAAAGGAGGCAGATGGGGGAGTGAAGGAGGAACTCATGTAGATATACAAATATGCATACTGGTTATACAAATGAACATGCTAGCTTACTTTGAGAGAGAGAGAGAGCGGGAGTCATTGCTTTCTGTAACTGAAAAAAGGATGAGATGTAATTTAGAGTTAAGGACATGGCTCTCTTGTTAAGGTTATTTGTAATTGTATGGATGGCAACAAATACCTTATAAGTATGCAAGGAATAGATACATAATTTAATGATATGGAAAAGAGCAATCTGATCCTTACTTCACCACTGGGTGCTTATTGTGTAAGTTCTTAAGTATTTATAATGGCTATGACACTTTTAGGTGAGTGTCAATAATTGTGATCAGTATTTATGTTTACGTTCAATCACAGTTGTTTGAATTTAGGATAGAATAGTGTTTTATGCCCCTCATCATTGTTAAATCATATCACCGCAACAGCTCACATATTCATACATGTCCTGGGCTCCATACTAGGTTAGGGCTGTGAAGTGTCTTGCCCAAGGACACTCCCACAAAAAATCTAGTGCTTCCAGCAAGGCTCAAACCCTAGTTCTACTGAATACAGGAGCTATCACATTTGCCTTTTGTGATAGACTAACCAGAATGTGCATGGTTTCAGTTAAGAGTTTAACAAGCCATAAAACATCCATGAAAATGCAAAATTTACTACAAGTTTTCCATGGCCATAAGCCTATTTTTGTTAAGTGTGAAATTGTAAGGTGCTGAAACCTGCAGACTAAAGAGTTTTTGTGGCATTTGTCGAAGACAATGCCACTATGAGTTCAATACGGCATTTGGAAAATCATGTATCATAGTTTGTGCAAAACTGAAGGAAGTAAACCCAATAAAACTCAATTTTTCTGAGACAAATAAGTGTTTCGATTGCACTCAGATATGAAATTGAAAATGGCGTATTACAATAAACTGGATCAGGCCATCGATCGTGGAAATACTTCCTTTTTATAGAAAATTGCTCGATCCGCTATGGCATTCTATAGCGGCGTAATGATACACACAGACTGTGCTTGTTGATCCCAAAACCAGTTCGTTCCTTGACATATTCGTCCCAGGGCTTGTTTGCCCGGACTTGTTCGTCCCATAAGAATTCACCCTTCTCTATTGGATTTGGCATGACTATATAGTAGGTTGACTTTTTAAGCAAATATTTTGAAACTATGTTTTTTATTTTTAAAATTATTAATTCTACACACTGGCTGCCTTGACAAATGCCACACCAGTGTTTTCAACGCTTTGATTTTGTCAGAGTATTGTGTTTAAATATTCCTCTATTTATCATCATTTGTTGCCATCCTGTTAAGGTTAATTGGTTAGTTAAAGACTTGATTAATTAGGGTACTAACATTTAGACAACAGTAGATTCCTTTTGAAAAAGTACATTAAAAATTTTGTGATTACACCGATTTCGGACATATAAGATTAACAATATATATCTACACTGTCCACCATTTTTTTCTTCTTGTTTATATGTATTAATTACAGGACCTCAGAGTGAGGCTATTTCACACACAAAGAAACATTTTAGTACTTCTTTGGCAGATTTATTATGGAATATGGAATCTACTGCTGTAAAAATTAGAGATAAGGTTACTGAATTATGATGTGTAGATAGTACTATTTTTTTTTTTTGGCTATTTCAATCATTATTACGGTAGGCTGCTATTGGAATTTTTGTCTGTTGCGGAAATTGATGTCATTGGTCAATTTAACATACAACTCTGGTTCTTGAAAATGAGAGCACCTCTACAAAAACTCTAGTCAAAGTATAACAGTTTTAGGGATGAAAAATTAATAACTTGATGATCAGTTGGTACAGTTATATGATAGTAAAAATAGCTTAATTTTACTGGAAGTCTGTTCCTAAATGCATAGATGAAAGATTTACTTGAACTTTTTTAAGAGTCTGTTTTGTAAGTTGCCCACACACTTGAAGCTGCTTGTCAAAGTTTAAGCCTTTTCCACAGTCTCCCAGGTATTGGTATGACCAGGCCATGGATTGAACCATTTAGTCGGGCCTTTTCCACAGTCTCCCAGGTGTTGGTATAATGCGGCCATGGATTGAACCATTTAGTCTGGCCTTTTCCACCATCTCCCAGGTGTTGGTATGACCAGGCCATGGATTGAACTATTTAGTCGGGCCTTTTCCACAGTCTCCCAGGTGTTGGTATGACCAGGCCATGGATTGAACCATTTAGTCGGGCCTTTTCCACCACCTCCCAGGTGTTGGTATGACCAGGCCATGGATTGAACTATTTATTCGGGCCTTTTCCACCATCTCCCAGTTGTTGGTATGACCAGGCCATGGATTGAACCATTTAGTCAGGCCTTTTCCACAGTCTCCCAGGTGATGGTATGACTAGGCCATGGATTGAACCATTTAGTCAGGCCTTTTCCACAGTCTCCCAGGTGTTGGTATGACCAGGCCATGGATTGAACCATTTAGTCTGGCCTTTTCCACAGTCTCCCAGGTGTTGTTACGACCAGGCCATGGATTGAACTATTTAGTCGGGCCTTTTCCACCGTCTCCCAAGTGTTGGTACAATGCGGCCATGGATCGAACTATTCAGTCAGGCCTTTCCCACCATCTCCCAGGTGTTGATATGACCAGGCCATGGATTGAACCATTTAGTCAGGCCTTTCCCACCATCTCCCAGGTGTTGGTATGACCAGGCCATGGATTGAACCATTTAGTCGGGCCTTTTCCACCGTCTCCCAGGTGTTGGTACGATGCGGCCACGGATCGAACTATTTAGTCAGGCCTTTCCCACCATCTCCCAGGTGTTGGTATGACCAGGCCATGGATTGAACCATTTAGTCAGGCCTTTTCCACCGTCTCCCAGGTGTTGATATGACCAGGCCATGGATTGAACCATTTAGTCAGGCCTGTCCCACCATCTCCCAGGTGTTGGTATGACCAGGCCATGGATTGAACCATTTAGTCAGACCTTTTCCACCGTCTCCCAAGTGTTGGTACGACCAGGCCATGGATTGAACCATTTAGTCAGGCCTTTTCCACAGTCTCCCAGGTGTTGGTATGACCAGGCCATGGATTGAACCATTTAATCTGGCCTTTTCCACAGTCTCCCAGGTGTTGTTACGACCAGGCCATGGATTGAACCATTTAGTCAGGCCTTTTCCACCGTCTCCCAAGTGTTGGTACGATGCGGCCATGGATCGAACTATTCAGTCAGGCCTTTCCCACCATCTCCCAGGTGTTGGTATGACCAGGCCATGGAATGAACTATTTAGTCAGGCCTTTTCCACCGTCTCCCAAGTGTTGGTACGACGCGGCCATGGATTGAACCATTTAGTCAGGCCTTTTCCACAGTCTCCCAGGTGTTGGTATGACCAGGCCATGGATTGAACTATTTAGTCAGGCCTTTTCCACAATCTCCCAGGTGTTGGTATGACCGGGCATGGATTGAACCATTCAGTCAGGCCTTTTCCACCGTCTCCCAGGTGTTGGTATGATGCAGCCATGGATTGAACCATTTAGTCAGGCCTTTTCCACCATCTCCCAGGTGTTGGTATGACCAGGCCAGGGAACGAACCATTTAGTCGGTTATATCTAGAACAGTTAGATGTTAAAATATTGCAAGATGTGATGCTTTTTCATTGCCAGCACTAAGGGGATTACAGGTATATGTACTTGCATTGTCTCATGTTTTGTCACACAATTGAAGCCATAATGTCAAAGTTGAAGGCTTTTTCCAGTCTGTTAGGTGTTGATATGACCAGGCCATGGATTGGACCAAGAAGTGTTCAATTAACTTGCAGCTGTGTAGAACTACTGTCCTCACTATGCTTTGATTACAAATTGGATTGAACCATAAACTTTACTGGTACTATTTTTGTATTGGGTCAATATATGTGTATGTACACTTTGAGAAAACATAGGACAACAATTCATGAACATAAATACATAATAAAGGTGATCATTTTCTTGGTTGCCTAAGTTTGCGTTTCAGCATGGTCAACTTGTTGGAATGGTTCAGCCTATTGCACTGCACTTGTTCAGTTGGAAGGAATCATTAAATACCTTGGAAACATAGCAGGTGAGAATACATTACTGTATGTGCTATTAGACTTTGCTTTCTGTATCTAGTAAAAGTAACATTGGAAAGAAAGGAAAGTGTTTTAGATTACAGGTAGAAGAATTTGGTAGAATGAAAATTTTTCTACTTTTGCCACAATGTTTTCTGCATGAAAGGCCCTGAATGAGATGACTTGAACCTGCATTTTCTCCTTTTCCTACAAATGTTGTCACATTTGAGTCGTACTTAATTTGTCATCTGCAAATGATTTCAATTTGGACCAGTTTGAAATTTTGTTGTTTGGTAAAGTGTTGAGACAGGTTCATTCCTTTTACATTATTAAGCTGAGTTGCACATGATTTGTGTGTGTTTTACGCACAGTCTTTGAAAATATTTGTGTCAAAAACTTCATGGGATTTAACTCTTTACCAAACAACAGAATTTCAAACCTGTCCAAATTCAAAGCATTTGCAGACAACAAAGTGACTCAAAAACTGAAATTTGTTTTAGGAAGGGTAGAAAACAGTGTGGGAAAAAGAGAAAATGCTGATTATCAGCATTTTCTCCTTTTCCCACAGTGTTTTCAAAAGCCTTTTTTTTCAGGGTCGTTATAACTCGGGATTGTGTGATAAAATGTTAACTCTTTACCAAATGACAAAATTTTAGACTTGTCCAAAAGTGAAAGCATTTGCAGATGACAAATTTGATATTATTATTATTATTATATTTTGATGTTGCCTGCCTTTAACCCTTTCCCAAACGACAAATTTTGGACTTGTCTAAATTCAAAGAGTTTGCAGACGACAATTTTAAATTTGATGAAAATGGCAGAAAGTTGTCAAAAAGGGTAGAAAACACTGTGGGAAAAGGAGAAATTGCTTGTTACGAGCAATTTCTCCTTTTCCCACAGTGTTTTCAAAAGATTTGTACTGCAGACACGTGAAAACCAGGGCTTGTTTGGGAAAGGGTTAAAGGAAGGGTAGACCTTTGGAAGAAAAGAAGATATTGTGGGAAAAGAAAAAAATGCTGGTTACCAGCATTTTCTCCTTTTCCTGCATTGTTTTTGAAAGCTTAATTTCCAAGGGTTGTTAAAAGTCTGGATTGTTTGGTAAAGGATTGATAATGTATTGGAAATGAAGGATCGTAGACTAGGCATCATTCAGATTAACTCTATACCACAGAACAAAATTATGGACTCAACCAAATTGAAAGCATTTGCAGACGACAAATAAAATGTAACACAAATGGTAATTTCTGTCTTAAATAGGATAGAAAACATAGTGGGAAAAGGAGAAAATGCTGGTTATCAGCATTTTCTCCTTTTCTCACAATGTTTTCAAAAGGCTTCTTTCTCAGGGTCGTTAAAACTCAGGATTGTGTGGTAAAGGGTTAATTGATAGCATTTTTGATGAAATCGGCCAGATTTAGCAGCCAAAAATCAGAAACTTATTTTTCGTCTTTTACAGATATCAACTTGCAACCTAATTCTCAAGCAAAGGATCACTTTTTCTGTGACAGAGATGATAACTCAAGGTAAATTATTTTGCTGTTCATCATGATTTATTTTTTATTAGCTCAGCTAAGCACAGTCGGTAGCGTGCTGGACTCGACAACGGGGTCGCTGTTTCGATCCCCTTCTCGGCAAATTTCTTTCCGAGGATTGATGATAGTCATTGCGACAGATTCATTTCTCTCTCTCCGCTGACCATTGTTTCGACAATGGTTATGTGGGAAAGCAGCCAGTGGCTTGGAAAGAATATTGTGCTGAGTACTGTTAAAAGAAACTCCAGGAAAGCATGGATAGGTGCACTGGGCGCTACAATACAACTGAAATAATGTTGAAAACAGGGTTAAACACCATACCATCAACCAACAAATTTCTCTACAAAGGATTATCTATAATGAGCCCAAAAAAAAAAGAAAGCACTGTATCTATTGCACTTTTCTATCTTAATATAACATTATGTTCTGATTTGTTCCTGTGGCACACAGGGCTTGAGACCAGCAGTTTCTGGTTGGAATCCACTACTCATAGAATTTCTAAGAATTGATGATAGTCATTGGCACAGGATTCATTCCTCTCTGACCCTTAGTCATTGTTTCAGTGATTGTTATGTGGAAAAGCAGGCAATGGTTTAGGAAGAATACCTTTAAGAAGAGTACATTTAACTCTTTACCAAACAGCAAAATTTTAGACTGGTCCAAATTGAAAGCATGTGCAGACGACAATTTAAATGCTGCTGCATTGAGGTTGTTTTTCTGTGAAAGAGTAGAAAACATTGTGGGAAAAGGAGAAAATGCTGGTTACCAGCATTTTCTTCATTTCCTGCAATGTTTTCAAAAGGCTTTTTCTTTGGGGGTTGTTCAAACTCGGGATTGTGTGGTAAAGGGTTAAGAGAAATTTCAGGAAAGCATGGATGGGTGCACTGGCCACTGTATTTCAACTAAAATAATGTTGAAAATGATGTTAAATATCATACAAACAAACACCTTGTTCTGTTGGAGTTTAGAAAAATTCCTTCCATAAGTTATGAAAATAGGAAGTCACTGGGTTGTTAATTTCATTGAACTCTTTACCTAACGACAAAATTTTAGACTGGTCCAAATTGAAAGGATTTGCAGTTGACAAATGTAGCTCAAATGATGATTGCTGTTTTTGGATTGGGTAGAAAACATTGTGGGAAAAGGATAAAATGCTGGTTACCAGCATTTTCTCCTTTTCCCACAATGTTTTCAAAAGGCTTCTCTTCCAGAGTTGTTAAAACTAGAGATTGGGTAGTAATGGGTTTAAAAAAATTCAGCAATATGACAGCAGGTTCATTTTAATGATCCTTGAGAAGAAGACTTATGAAATCATCTTGGGACAAGGAGAAAACGCTTGTCACCAGCATTTTCTCCTTCTCCCACACTATTTTTAGCCTTCCAAAGACAAATTCAGTAATTTGATTGACATTTAACTCTTTACCAAATGACAAAATTTTAGACTGGTCCAAATTCAAAATATATGCAGACGACAAATTAAAGGTGGCTCAAATTTCAATATTGGTCACTGATAGGGTAGAAAACAGTGTGGGAAAAGGAGAAAATGCTGGTTAATTTGTCTGCAAAAGCTTTCAGTAAAGATGAGTCTAAACACTTTTTGTTAACAAGCTGGAAAGGTTAAAGTTCATTATGAATGAGAGTTAACCCCTTGCCACACAATCTCCAGTTTTTATGACCATGAGGGAGAATCCTTTTGAAAACAGCGTGGGAAAAGGAGTAAATGCTGGTGACCAGTATATTCTCCTTTTCCCACAATATTTTCTACTCTATCAAGACAGAAAACATCATTTGAACTACTTTACTACTCTTTATTTGTCGTCTGCAAATTCTTTCAGTCTGGTTACGTACAAAAATTTGTTGTCTGGAAGAGTTCATTTTGAATGAGATTTAACCCTTTTACCATACATTACATTTTAAGACTTGCCTAAATTCAAAGCGTTTGCAGGCAACAAATTAAATGCGGATCAAATGATGAGATTTGTCTTCGAAAGTGTAGGAAACATTGTGGAAAAAGGAGAAAATGCTGGTTTTCACCATTTTCTCATTTTTCCACGATGTTTTCAAAAGTATTCATTTTTAGGTAAAAAGCGTTATTGTTTAGTAAAGATTTAACTCTTTACCAAACGACAAAATTTTAGACTGGTCCAAATTGAAAGCATTTGAAGACGACAAAATAAATATGACTCAAAAATTGAAAATGTGTTTTGGGAAGGTTAGAAAACATTGTGGGAAAAGGAGAAAATGCTTGTAACCAGCATTTTCTTCTTTTCCCACAATGTTTTCTACCCTTCCAAAACAAATTTCAGTTTTAGAGTTATATTTATTTTGGCGTCTGCTTTCAATTTGGACAAGGCTCAAATTATGTCATTTGGTAAAGAGTTAACTCCACAAAAGAACCCCGTATTTTTTTGACTCTTAAGTGAGAAGGCTTTTGAAAACATTGTTGGAAATGGAGATAATGCTGGTAGCCAGTGTTTCCACACTTTCAAACACAAATTCTATAAATTTAGCCAAATTGTAATTGTTGTCTGCAAACACTTTCAGCATGAATGAGTCTACAGTACTGTTGTTTGGTAAAGAGTTCAATCCCCTTAATTGCAGATCTCCAATCTTTCAACTTGTTTGTTATGCTTTGTGTTTTTTAGGCTCCTCCCCCACCACCCTGATGTGAAGGCTGGGTTTCCCTGTTTCCTAGAAGATGTCCCAAGGTAAGTTATTTCTCTGTCATGATGTTTTCTTCCTTTTTTCCCTGTCAAAAGTCGTCATAAATATGTATGTCTACTTTACACTTTTTTGTTAGAAAGACTTGAAGTTGATTTTTTAGTATTTAGAAACTATTATTCCCAACCCATTAGAATTCAACTGAAGAAAACAGTCTAACTGTATTTTATTTGTATTTTGTAGATGTGTGCTGCTGACTCCATGAACTGATGTCAAGGTTAATTTGCAACCTAGAAGATTGCCCAGAGGTAAACAATTTCTGTAGATATTAGATCTACTATGTTTTTCTGTACCAAAGTATTGTTTCACAAACAATTTAAGATTTTTCCATATCTAACTCTATGCCTCAAACCAAATTTATGAAGCTTTTATCTTGTACCACACAATCCCGACTTTTAACGACCCTGAGAAAGAAGCCTCTTGAAAACATTGTGGGAAAAGGAGAAAATGCTGGTAACCAGCTTATTCTCCTTTTTCCACAATGTTTTCTACTCGATCCAACACAAATGTTAATTTTTGGGTCACATTTATTTTGTCATCTGCAAATGGTTTCAGTTTGGACTGGTCTAAAATTTTGTTGTTTGGTAAAGAGTTAAAATCAATTTCATGAAACTTTCACACCTTTGTGAATCTGCTTATGTCGGTAGAGTAGACTTTAGAAATTTATGTTACAGACATAAATGCTGGTAACCAGCATTTTCTCCTATTTCCACAATGTTTTCTACTTGATCCAACAGAAATATTAATTTCTGGGTCACATTTATTTTGTCGTCTGCAAATGGTTTCAATTTGGACTGGTCTAAAATTTTGTTGTTTGGTAAAGAGTTAAAATCAATTTCATGAAACTTTCACACCTTTGTGAATCTGCTTATGTCGGTAGTGTAGAGTTTAGAAATTTATGTTACAGACAATGGAAATGTTATTGCTATACCATTACCATGGGCAAAGGAAAGGGGCATGTTTTTTTCCTGTTTTTATACGACATTCGAAAATTTGTCGCACATCAACGCCTTTAAAGATAAGCTCTAAACAAATACTTATTAATACAATTTTGCATAAATTATCTATTTCAAGCCAAAAAATATCTTCAAATTCGCAATGCGATATTCGCCTTTTTTTTTAATTGCAATTGTTTCAAGATATTTAAAATTTGGAGACTGTATTATAAACATGTCGCATATAACTGCATTGGTTCTCAGATCAGGAAGCTAGAAACCAATTAATTCTGGCAGACTGATATTCTTCTGGCATGAAAATTGCCTGCCTATTCTAATGTTAACTCTTTACCAAACGACAAAATTTTGGACTGGACCAAACTGAAAGCATTTGCAGACAACATATCAAATGTAACTCAAATGGCGATTTCTGTCTTTGATAGGATAGAAAACATTGTGGGAAAAGGAGAAAATGCTGTTTACCAGCATATTCTCCTTTTCCCACAGTGTTTTCAAGAGCCTTTTCTTTCAGGGTCGTTAAAACTCGGGATTGTGTGGTAAAGGGTAAAATGTGATTGATAGCATTTCTAACCACTGCTTACATGTTCTTTAGGCTAGTTTTTCAGTTCAATGACGGACAGTAACACAAAGTACTGTGGTAACCTATGATGTGATTTTTAAGTGCGGGGGCCTTGTCCCGCACAGTGTCAGAAAATGTGGGGGAATATTTACATAAAAGTGGGATTCCAGCAATTCAGCTGCCTGGATTAAACACAGTCCAGTGCTGAAAACATTTGTATCTATAGCATACAATCCACTACTTCATTTTCAATCCTTTACCACATAACCCTGATTTTTAACGACCCTGAGTAAGAAGCCTTTTGAAAACATTGTGAGAAAAGGAGAAAATGCTGGTAACCAGTGTTTTTTCCTGTTCCCACAATGCTTTCTAATGTATCATCCCACTATTTAGGTAACATTTGATTTGTTGTCTTTAAATGATTTCAGTTTGGTCTAATCTAAAATTTGTCGTTTGGTAAAGGATTAAGGGCTTTATAAACATACTTGGATAAGGAGAAAATGCTGTTGGCCCTTTGCCACACGGCAATATGTTAGACTTGCCCAAATTGAAAGCACTTTCAGATGGCAACTTAGATGTGGATCGAATGATTGGATTTGTCACTAAAAGGTAAGAAAACATTGTGAGAAAAGGAGAAAATGCTGGTTACCAGCATTTTCTTTTTTTCCCACAATGTTTTCAAAAGGCTTCGTTCTGAGGGTCGTTAAAAGTTGGGACTGTGTAGTAAAGAGTTAACCAGCATTGTCTCTTTTTCCCTCAATGTTTTCTACTGTTAAAAGACAAATCTCATCATTTGCGGAACATTTCATTTTGTCGTCTGGAAATGCTTTTGGTATGGACCAGTCTAAGATTTTGTTATGTAAAAAAGAGTGTTATCATTTATTATATTTTGTATTTTCCAGGTTTCATATGACCCTTCAAGCCCCAACGAACCAGACCATTGCCAGTTATAATTTGTCCCGTAGAAGATTTCCCAAAGGTATTAATTCATGTATACTTGACCCTTTACCACACAATGCCGCCTTTAAATGACCCTGTGAAAGAAACTTTTTGAAAAGATTGTGGGAAAGGGAGAAAATGCTGGTAACCAACATTTTCTCCTTTTCCCGCAACGTTTTCTACCCTGTCAAAAGAAAATTGCTCTATTTGAGCCACATTGGAGTTGTTGTCTGCAAATGCTTTCAATTTGGACATGGCTAAAATTTGTTGCCTGGTAATGGGTTAATATTTACCCCTATTGTAGCCAAATAAACCAGCAAACTTTTCCAGTCTAGAAATGAAACCAAAGTCATTGCAGTTTCAAGGCTGCTCTTGTCAAGTACATGTATGTTGCAGCAAAGCACATAGTTTACATCAAAGATCAGACTGCATGTGCATGTTTTTTGCAGTCTGATCTTAACCTACACTGGCAGCTAAGACAACTATAGTCACGAAAGGTGCTTTAACCCTTTACCAAACAGCAAAATTTTAGACTGGTCCAAACTGATACCATTTGCAGATAATAAATGTGGCTAAAATGAGGGAATTTGTTTGTGATATTAATAGAAAACATTGTGGGGAAAGGAGAAAATGCTGGTTACTAGCATTTTTTCCTTTTCCAACAATGTTTTCAAAAGCCTTTTTCCTTTTGGTCATTTAAACTCGGGATTGTTTTTTTTTTTTTTCTATACTCGGTGAATTTGAGGTGTTTTGAGCTGTCATTAGGAAATCTTGTCATGTGTAAGTGTCCTCTGACAAGGCACTGTATAGTCCAAGCATAGTACTGATTAAACCCTGGAAGAACATGTTACAGTGAGCTGTTACTGTGATATAACTGCAATACAGCTGAAAGCAGCTTTTCCACCATTTAACCCTTTACCACAAAATCCTGAATTTTAACAACCCTATAGAATTAGACTTTTAAAACATTGTGGAAAAAGGAGAAAATGCTGGTAACCAGCATTTTCTCCTTTTTCCACAATCTTTTCCACCCTTTCTAAGATAAATTTAAACACTTCTTTCTTGGGCCGTCAAAAGTTGGCATTGTGTGGTAAAGGGTTAACCCTTTACCACACAATCCCGACTTTTAACGACCCTCAGGAAAAAGCCCTTTAAAAACATTGTGGGAAAAGGAGAAAATGCTGGTAACCAGCATTTTCTCCTTTTCCCACAATGTTTTCTACCCTTTCCACACCAAAAATAGTTTTTGTGTTGGGTTTATTTTGTCGCCTGCAAATGCTTTGAATTTGGACCAGTCTAAAATTTGTCGTTTGGTAATGAGTTAAGCAGAAAAAAAGGTTTTCAAGCAAAATGTCTCAAACAGTTTTAATCTAGAAGCATTATAGTGAAGTGCCTATTATTTTGTATTGCAGAATGTAACCATCAGTTACTTACAGAAACAAGCCAATGTGCGTGTGGCATCCAGACAGTCTGTTAGATACATACAGCAAGACCCCAAAACATTGAAGCTTTATATACAGTTACATTATGATCATTCATTGTAGAAGCAGGACTATGGAATATTATCAGTGTCAATATTTATATTTCACAAACATTGTAGAAATAGGAGAAAATGGTGATAGATTAGTAACCAGCAATTTCTCCTTTTCCAATACATTACAGGTTGGAAATAGACTTTTCAAAATGAATTCACTTGCATTGTTGGATGTGTCTTTAAATGGTAGAAAACATTGTGGGAACAGGAAAAAATTGCTGCTAAAATCGGTTTTATCATTTTTCCACAATGTTTTCTCGGGGGCTGTAAATACACAGGATTGTTTGGCATAGTTACGATGGAGAATGCATTTAAGATGTAGTTATTGTATAGTAAATCCTTTGTCTGATTTTTAGCTCTACTGGCTGTAAGTCAGCAGAGCTTATGTCATGGCATGGTTTCCATCGTCCGTCCGTTAGTCTTTTTTTTGTGTATGTGATATAAGTCCGCATTTGTGGTCAGATTTTCGTGAAACTTGCAGAGTTTGTTTATCTCATCAATAGCTTGAACCCTATCGATTTTGAAAAAAATCTGATGATCAGTGTAGGAAAAGCAGCCGTTTAAAGTTCAAAATTTCAATTTCTTGTTTACGCGATAAAGTCTGCATTTGTGGTCCAATTCTCATGAAACTTGCAGAGTTTGTTTATCTCATCAATAGCTTGAACCCTAACGATTTTGAAAAAAATCTGACAATCAGTGTAGGAAAAGTGGCCATTAAAGTTCAAAATTTCAATTTCTTGTTTATGCGATAAAGTCTGCATTTGTGGTCGGATTTTTGTGAAACTTGCAGAGTCTATTTATCTCATCAGTAGCTTGAACCCTATTGATTTTGAAAAAAATCTGACAATCAGTGTAGGAAAAGCAGCCATTTAAAGTTCAAAATTTTAATTTCTTGTTTATGCGATAAAGTCAACAGTTTTGGTCTGATTTTTGTGAAACTTGCACAGTTTGTTTATCTTATAAATAGCTTGAAGCCTATTGATTTTGAAAAAAAATCTGACAATCAGTGAAGGAAAAGCAGCCATTTAAAGTTCAAAATTTCAATTTCTTGTTTACGCGATAAAGTCAACAGTTTTGGTTTGATTTTTGTGAAAGTTGCACAGTTTGTTTATCTTATAAATAGCTTGAAGCCTATTGATTTTGAAAAAAAATCTGACAATCAGTGAAGGAAAAGCAGCCATTTAAAGTTCAAAATTTCAATTTCTTGTTTACGCGATAAAGTCTGCAGTGGCAGTCTGATTTTCGTCGAAATCACAGAGTCTGTTTATCTCATCCATAGCTTGAAGCCCATTGATTTTGAAAAAAATCTGACAATCAGTGTAGGAAAAGTAGCCATTTAAAATTCAACATTTAAATTTCTTGTTTACACAATCAAGCCTGCAGTTGTGGTTTGATTTTCGTGAAACTTGCACAGATTGTTTATCTCATCAATAGCTTGAACCCTATTGATTTTAAAAAGAATCTGACAATCAGTGTAGGAAAAGCAGCCATTTTAAAGTTAAAAATTTCAATTTCTTGTTTATGTGATAAAGTTTGCAGTTTTGGTCTCATTTTTGCGAAACTTGCAGAATTTGTTTATCTTATCAATAGCTTGAACCCTATTGATTTTGAAAAAAATCTGACAATCAGTGAAGGAAAAGCAGCCATTTAAATTTCAAAATTTCAATTTCTTTTTTATGCGATAAAGTCTGCTGTTGCAGTCTGATTTTCGTGAAACTTGCAGAGTCTGTTTATTTCATCAATAGCTTGAACCCTATTGATTTTGAAAAAAAATCTGACTATCAATGTAGGAAAAGCAGCCATTTAAAATTCAACATTTAAATTTCTTGTTTACACAATCAAGCCTGCAGTTGTGGTTTGATTTTCGTGAAACTTGCACAGATTGTTTATCTCATCAATAGCTTGAACCCTATTGATTTTAAAAAGAATCTGACAATCAGTGTAGGAAAAGCAGCCATTTTAAAGTTCAAAATTTCAATTTCTTGTTTATGTGATAAAGTCTGCAGTTGTGGTCGGAATTTTGTGAAACTTGCACATATTATTAATCTCATCGAAAACTTGAAGCCAGTACCCCCCTCCCCTTCATAATGGATGCTAGAAAAAAGGCAGACTCACTGCCAGTAGAGCTATTTCAGACCCTCAAGGGCTTATAGTTTATGTATATTTTTTTTCACATATTATTTTTTTGTTTATTGTATGCAATGTTTAAGATTTATGGTTTATTTGTTAAGTTACCCATATTTTTTGTCATGGATTTGTTTTTAAAAAATAAGTGTTTTAAGTACTTTTTTTTTTTTTTTTTGAGTCTAGGCGCCTACTAGAGATTTTTTTTTTATTTTTGTTTTAAATGTTTTTGATATATTGCTGGTATCTAAATGTCATTACGTACTGTTTTCTTTTTGTTGTCATAGTTTCGATTAGGAACAATTTTCCTTAATTATGGTGGTTGTTTGGTTTTATATTGTCAGTACTTTTGTCAATATTATTTGTGGTGTCTTTTATTTTCTGTCACACTCATATTCAGTTACTGTTATAATTGCATAGATTGTTTGATTAAAAATACAACATACTTCTTTTTTACACTTCTGATACAAGGACATGTATTAGTTTCAATCCAGTCCCATGTAAGATGTTGAAGGCCCTCTCCTTTCCCTCCTTCCTACCCCCCCCCCTTGCACATACACACACCCACACACACCCCACCCCCCCACTCACTCCTGCCCGTTTCTCCCCCCTACACACACACTCCTGCCTGTCTCTCTTTTTCCTGCATGTTTTTTTTTAATGAATGTTAGTGCTGTTTGTTATCCATGACAATTGGAAATCATGTTTAATATGATCCAAGTTCTTTTTTATATTTTCAGTAACTGAAGTAAATCGTTGTTTTCTTGGACTTGTAATCATTAGTTTGAGATAAGTATGCTACAATTTTGCTCAAGATCATTTGTAAAGAAGTGAGGTAATGGAATTATTATAACCATTTAATTGGCTTTTTTCCTGCAATTATAACTTGAATAAGTAAATAGTCATGTATGGGACTATTTTGGCATTTTTTAAAAAAAAATTAGGCCCTTACAGAGGTGGCCTCCTCGTGGCAAGGGCTGGGCATTATTTATCTCTTTTGCAGGTAATGATGGCAAACAACCTCTTCTTCCTTATTATACAATATATTTGCATTACTTATATATTTAAACTTTGTCTTGTTTCCTTCAGTTGTTTCTTTTAGTTGCATAGACACACAATAGATGATTATTTATCAAAAATAAATGGAAAAACTTGGTAAGTTATTTCCCAAAACATGTTGGTTATTTATTTGAAATGGCCCACTGAGATGTATGCAAAATGGAGATTCTGTGCCAAGCGGCTGCTATTTATTTCCAGTAGACCCTTTTGACAGGCAGAATGATAAGCATTGGATTTAGTTTAGTTTAAACTTTACCAAACGACACAATTTTAGACTGGTCCAAATTAAAATCATTTGCAGATGACCAAAACAAAGCGACTCAAAAATTTAATATATTTTTGAGAAGGACAGAAAACGTGGAAAAAGGAGAAAATGCTGGTGTGGTATAGGGTTGAAAAATTGGCACACTTGAATTTGGGTCAACCCTTTACTAAACAATCCCAAGTTTTAACAATCCCAGGGGTCCTGCGTGGCTCAGAGGTAAAGTGTGGGACTCGTAACCTGGAGGCCCCGGGGTCGAGCCCCACCTGATCCACTGGGTTTTTCCAGGGTGTGTCCTTGGGCAAGACACTTCAGAGCCCTAGCCTAGTACTGGTAAAACCCAGGAAATCACATGAATATGTGAGCTGTTGCCGTGATATGACTGAAATAATGTTGAAAGCGGCGTAAAACAGCATTCAATCAATCAATCAGTTCAACGATCCCATGTAGAAAGGCTTATTTTGAAAACCGTTGTGAAAAGGAGAAAGTGCTAGTAACCAGTATTTTCTCCTTTCCCCACAATGTTTTCTACTATACCAACAACAAACCTAGACATAAATGAAAGAAGTCCAGCCAACCAATGAGGATTGTAAAACAGAGCAGTTTGAAACTGCTGGATCAAAATCGTTCTGGAAAAGGTCACAAAAAATGTCTTAGGATCAAAGGGAGAACACCCTTTTCACTTTGTGTACTTTAACACGAAGTAGGGCATTGAATGGTTATTTCCCCTGATACAGCTAAAGCATTGAGCCATGCTCTGTGAAAAGGGGGTTTAGCACTTCTGCAAATAGTATTGACTCGTGTCAGTCTGCGCAGGCTGATGTGGGTAGAAACTTTTTGCTGTTGGAAATTTTCTGCGTGTCCAAAGACCATTCCACCTCGTAATAAAGTCAGTTGTTAGACCATCGACTTGTTGAGCCCATAATGATTTGATGACTTGCTTGGTATCATGCATCACAGAGATGCATTTAACCCCCTTTTCCCAGAGAATGATTCATACGTGTTTGTACAACGGGGACCAGTTTAACCCTTTACCACACAATCCCGACTTTTAACGACCCTGCAAAAAGAAGGCCTTTGAAAACATTGTAGGAAAAGGAGAAAATGCTGGTAACCAGCATTTTCTCCTTTTCCCACAATGTTTTCTACCCTTTCAAAGACAAACTTCATAATTTATGCAGCATTTAATTTGTCGTCTGCAAATGCTTTTAATTTGGACCAGTCTAAAATTTTGTCGTTTGGTAAAGACTCAAGTCAGAAAGTGTCCTACAATTATGTGCCCTTGAATTTACAATGAGCGATATAACATGATGACACTACACCATTTTCTTTGTCCTCAAGGTAACCTTGTCCTTCTGAATAAAAGAAACGTTCGAACAGATAGTATAAACCCAACTTTTCCTATATCAAAGGTATTTTTTGGAGCAAAAATATCTCCTCATTGGACAATGAAGATCCAAGTTCAGACTGCACCTTATGTGCGGTCTGATCTTGATCTACACCGTCCGCAGAAAGCCAGTGAGTTGCACTCAGCAGCCTGAGGGTTAAATATATTGTTCTCTTTCCATCAGAAAAATCTCTTCTTTGTCCAGGTTTAACTCTTTACCACACAATCCCGACTTTTAACGACCCTGAGAAAGATGACTTTTGAAAAAATTGTGGGAAAAGGAGAAAATGCTCATTTTCTCCTTTTCCCACAATGTTTTCTACCCTTTCCGAAACAAATTTCTTTTTTATTTTCAGTCACATATATTTTGTCGTCAGCAAATGCTTTCAATTTGGAATCGTCAAAAATTTTGTCGTTTGGTAAAGAGTTAAACATACACTTCCCCTGCATGTAAAAAGAATGAACACAATACAGAACAGTGTAAAGTGCTGTGTAAATCCAGGATCAGACTACACAGTCTTTGCAGTCCTATCTTGATCTACGCTACCTGCGGAAGCAAAGGTTTGGTCGTTGAGAGCAGTGACAGATGTTAAGCCATGTCAATGAAGTCTATTCTAATTTGTACTTCCTGAGATCATATCCCTGTACTTTCTACATTTCCTTTTTACCATACTATCCCGTGTTTTAACAACGAAATTAAACAAAGGGAGACTTCTATAAACATTATAGGAAATGGAGAAAATGGCAGACACACATGGAGCTTGTAATACAAAGACAGTTCTTTTGCAATTGCATTTTCAAAAGTCTCCCAGAGGATAGTTGAAAATCATCGAAAAAAAAATAACTGAAATTTGTACAAAGTATAGCGTGTAACGTTTAAAGGGAGACTACTCTGTTCACTTCAATTACTTTTAACCAAGTCCGGCAAAGGTTGGTTACCTCCCCTGGTACAGCTGAATCGGTAATACGGGAACCCATAGAGAATCCACATGATTTTAGCCTCGGTTCCAGTTTGATCATTTTTTTTTTTTCCTTTTTTATGTTCGAACGTTACTTTGTCAAAAATGATCATTTTTGAAAGAGTAAAGTCCGAATATAAAAAAAGGAAAAAATGATCGGACTGGAACACAGGCTAGCTGTGTATACATGAGTATGTCGAAGTCATTCTACCAGAGATTCGCTTGCAGGCAAGTCGTACTCAGTTTCAAATACTGGTTTGAAACTCATGCTGGGATTGAGTTTTTTCTTTTCGATGCGCTGGCTTTTGACCTACTTCTTGGCACTGATAAAGAATGAATTGGTGGTAATTTGCGATTGGTAAAAATGTACACATGTTTATTCGATTGGCCACTGCTGGCATATTTTGCCCAGTCATTCATGAAACCAAAATTAGTAAGCGTTGCTACTGCCAGTCGATACCACAGGGCCTTGATTAAACTGGTACCCGTTGTATCTCCCGTAACGATAACAGGCTGCCAGTTTACGCCTTGATTCATACCATAGCAAAACAATCTAGGAGAGAATGATTCTTTTCTTGTTGCTATTTGGGAATATGAAATTTTCATAAGCATTACCCCAAAACCCAATACTACTTTTCAACAAATGAAAAACAGTGAGGAAAAAGAGGCAATTGCTCGTGAGGTTACTTTTCATTATTTTACTTCATATTGAACCACAAAAGAGTTTCAGTATACATATTCAAGTACCAACCAAGCCATCAGATAATTATGAATCTATTATAGCTACATTTTTAATAACCGACTTACTCATGGGGTAGACTGGTCCTTGGACATACAGAAAATTGACCAATCATAAAGCGAAAAGTTTCGGCCTAGGTCAGCCTGCGCGGATGCATTAAGTCCCCTTTTCACGTCGCATTGCTCATATACTTATTGATATTAAACCTTTTTCCAGACGACAAAATTTTAGCCCTGTCCAAATTGGAAGTATTTGCAGACGACAATTTCAATGTGGCTCAAATGGTGAAATTTTTCGTTGGTTCATTAGAAAACATTGAAAGATTTAGACCAAATGTCGGAAGCGAACTTCGAAGCAACAGGATGACTGAAAAATGTCCATGTGGGAAAATAAGTGGGACAAGATTCGAACCCGTGACCCTTTGCTTATAGGAATGTTTTACCACTGAGCCACTGGATCTAAAGGATGACGTAATTGAACCATGCTCTGTTACCAGGGGGCTTAATGCATCTGCAAAAAGTATTACCCAGGTCAGCCTGCGCAGTACGCGCAGGCTGACCTGGACCGAAACTGTTTGCTTTTGGTAAGTTTTCTGCATGTCGAAGGATCAGTGAACCTCATGATTCATTCGGTTGTAAGAGAACATTTTATGGATCCGCAGCTATATGATGTCTTGCTGGGTATAATGGACAGCGGAGATGCTGTAAGCTCCCGTTTGTCATAGCATGACTCAATTATTTTTCTTCTCCTTTATAAATCATGACAAGATATTTAGCCCTGTTGTCGGCAGCATCTGAATCGTCGACGATCCCAAATCCACTTTTGGCACCATTGCGATAACTTCCAAGGAGAAAAAGTGCGGCCAGTAAGGAACTTGGACCTGGGACCCACCCTCGAAGGGCAAATGATCTAACCAGTGAGCTGCCGCAGGGTTCGACATTAATGTGGAGGGTGGCCTCGAGGAGACGGCTTCATTAGAGATTCTGTAGACGAATTTTCCGAAACCCATTCAGAGACGCTAATAAAACGATATTCTACGTTTTAATCCTTTGCCTAGCCTGGGATCAGGCGGTAATAATTTTTTAATCACTCATTGTTGCGGTACGCGGCCCCAACAGATCTGTCGGAAAACAGTCTATTTGTTCCGTAATTGTTAGCGACAACTGATAGTCCTGAGAGTCGCCTGGTGTGTGATAGGTTGGAATTTTTTCCCCACATTATGCAACGGAAATATGACTTGGATAAAAACTTATCTGCCTTACATCATCCTTTTTTAAGTTCCAAGACAAAATTCTATTAACAGTATTCAAGATATACAGTAACCTAAGCGCAAAATGATTTATATATGCCAAGCATAGGTTCTGAATTGTCATCCTAACATTACAAACAAAAATATCAAACTTCACATGGAAAAGAAATATGTGGAGAGAACTGTACGTTATGTATGAGTAATGACTTTGAAAAGTCCAAAGTGACCTGGTCGTTTACAGAGTTACTGACCGGTTTTAACAAGTCATCCGATGAAGTGACTTTTTATGTTTAGCCTCGTTCTGAAAACGAGGCTCTCTCCGTGGTATAAAAGGACGCTCTTGACCGTCTTCTACCAGAGATACCAGCCGATATAGCTCAGTAGGTAGAGCGTAGGACTTGTGAACACAATGTCCTACAGATTGTGGGTTCGTATCCCCGGCTGGCCAACTAAAAAAAAAAATTACTAATAGTCTTTCGGATGAGACATTAAACCGAGGTCCCGTGTGACGGTGCTATACGCCGAGCACGTTAAAGAACCAGGCGAAGCTCTCAGTAGTTTCGACCTGTATCCTTGCACTATCCCCCGTAACAACTAACCGTCTTCTGGGGGCGTCGCTCAGATGGGCAACCGGTAGCGACGATAAATAAACGGAAATAACCAACCAATCTTCTACCAGCCGATATAGCTCAGTAGGTAGAGCGTAGGACTCGTGAACACAATGTCCTACAGATTGTGGGTTCGTATCCCCGGCTGGCCAACTAAAAAAAATTACTAATAGTCTTTCAGATGAGACATTAAACCGAGGTCCCGTGTGACGGTGCTATACGCCGAGCACGTTAAAGAACCAGGCGAAGCTCTCAGTAGTTTCGACCTGTATCCTTGCACTATCCCCCGTAACAACTAACCGTCTTCTGGGGGCGTCGCTCAGATGGGCAACCGGTAGCGACGATAAATAAACGGAAATAACCAAAATCTTCTGGGGGCGTCGCTCAGATGGGCAACCGGTAGCGACGATAAATAAACGGAAATAACCAACCAACCAATTTCTTAAATTCTTATCATTGTAATTTTAGAATTGAAACTGTCAATATGAATACTTTGGAAGTAACTGTAGAAATGATGGTGAACTCTTTCACCAACGCTGACGAATTAATGAACTTTGCGGTAACGACTGGAATTCAAGATTCTCCGATCGTGAGGTTACGTTTCTTCCAATTACAAAACCAAGAGTACGAATGTGAGTTTGTAAATGAATACTTGGACACTATACTGCAAGACATGGGCAGACCTCTGAACACTACACAACCTATTAACGAAGACGATTTAGAAGTCGCTCTGGAGTTCGTAAGAAGGGAAGAGGAGATAGAGGGGTCCATTAAAGCTCTTCTGTTTGATGACAAGATGGAAGACAGCGCCAGAGCATGCATAGAAGATGATAAGTGGAACCCTGAACCCCCAAGAAGATTACAAGAACCTCAGCTGGGGCCATCTCACAACTTAGACTATACAATGAAAAAAGATATCAGAGAGGACTTATGCTAAAAATGCGGGGGTTGACGGGACATACGAAGTTAGAATTGATGAAAGGTACCATGGCCAACGATTAAAGGATGTGCAAAGGGGTCTCCGCCAAGTTTTTTGAGGAGGTGTTGGAAGAGGCACGTGGTTATGGTATGTTTCCGGGTAGTAATTGCGGAAAACGGCGCAAAGATGTTTTACTGACATCATTTACAGATGATTGAAGGGGAAAAATGAAAGATGCAAATCAAATCACCTTTCCGTAAAGAAACCGGTTCCTGTTCCATAAGTAACAAAAAGAAAACTGACTTTGCCCTACCCTTTCTTCTAAATACACAGACAGGAACTGTAACCTGGCTTTGACGACTACCCACTCATACGTAGCAGCTTTACTCGCTGTGCAACCGGAATCAACCGGTACCTGTTGCATAAGTCAAACAATGGGAACCAAATTTTTCCATTTTTCTCTTACTAGGGCCCCCGTAAACATTAAATCGGTCTCAATAATTACCCGCATGTACATGACCTTTGCGTGCCCGCGAAAACATATTATCGACTTCCGACACTTTCGGAAGCAACAGGTACCTGTTGCATAGGTCAAACAATGGGAAACAAATTTTGTCCCTTTTTCTCTTACTAGGGCCCCCGAAACATTAAATCGGTTTTAAGAACTACCCGCACGTACATGACCTTAGCCTGCCCGCGAAAACAGAGAATGGACTTCCGACACTTTCGGAAGAAACCGGTTCCTGTTCCATAAGTAACAAAAAGAAAACTGACTTTTGCCCTACCCTTTCTTCTAAATACATAGACAGGAACTGTAACCTGGCTTTGACGACTACCCACTCATACGTAGCAGCTTTACTCGCTGTGCCGAAACAGCCACATGCAGCTCTTGCGCGCAGCCGAAGACATCAAAGATAAAGCATGATACCAAAATCTTTCCCATGAAAATATCTTATACACCTTTGAAGTATTTTGAAATTGGCCAATGGCATAAGAATAAAATCATAATGATAAAAGAAAGAATTAGAAAAATAAATTATAAGAGAAAAAAGAAAATGGCACAGCTGGGGTTCGAACCTCTGCCCATCTGGACCAAAAATGGCTCTTGGCACAGCGGTCTTACCCACTGTGCTATGGAGGCAACTGGAAATTACTGTGAGTATATATACCTATAATCATATCCCCCCTCCCTTCCCATAATTCCTTCAAGACAAAAACAACAAAATGGCTGCCAAGAAAAACAAAATGGCGGCCAAACCATCGATTCGAACAATAAGGGAAGCTTTAAAGTGATTAGAGGTCTTCTTTGAAGGCTGATATGTAATCCTTAGCAAACTGACGTGCATTCTCCATCCATACACACCAGAATTTTCCGACATTGAGCTAGAATTTACGAAAACAGGGTGACAGAAGGCCTTGGTTGCATGTTTTCGAGCAGACGACCAGGTTGACAACCCTTGATCCGATTTCTCTTTCTAGTTCAGGCCAGCTTCCACACTGCACATTGATATATTGAATATGCTAAGATTGATCAATGACAGTGTGAAAGCCCCAGAAAATATTGTCACAAGTGGATAAACCAGACGGACAACCCTTTCTGTAGCAACTGATTCCTGTAGCATGAGTCGAACAAAAGGAACCGTATTTTGTATTATTTCTCTTCACATGTAGACAAGAAACGTAGTTACGATGACTACCAACTCATATGTGCCGGTTACGCACCCGCGAAAACATGAAATATCGACTTATGACGTTTTCGGAAGCAACTGATACCTATTTCATAAGTCAAGCAAAGGGAACCAAATTTTTCTCTTTTCTCTTACTAGGGCTACCAAAACATTAAATCGGTCTCAATAATTACCCGCATGTACATGACATTTGCGCCCGTGAAAACATATTATCGACTTCCGAAACTCTCCGAAGCAACCGGTACCTGTTGCATAAGTCAAACAATGGGAACCAAACTTTTCCATTTTTCTCTTACTAGGGCCCCCGTAAACATTAAATCGGTCTCAATAATTACCCGCATGTACATGAACTTTGCGTGCCCGCGAAAACATATTATCGACTTCCGACACTTTCGGAACCAACCGGTACCTGTTGCATAGGTCAAACAATGGCAAACAAATTTTTGTCCCTTTTTCTCTTACTAGGGCCCCGGAAACATTATATCGGTCTTAAGAACTACCCGCACGTACATGACCTTAGCCTGCCCGCGAAAACAGAGAATGGACTTCCGACACTTTCGGAAGCAACCGGTTCCTGTTGCATAAGTAACAAAAAGAAAACTGACTTTTGCCCTACCCTTTCTTCTAAATACATAGACAGGAACTGTAACCTGGCTTTGACGACTACCCACTCATACGTAGCAGCTTTACTCGCTGTGCCGAAACAGCCATATGCAGCTCTTGCGCGCAGCCGAAGACATCAAAGATAAAGCATGATACCAAAATCTTTCCCATGAAAATATCTTATACACCTTTGAAGTACTTTGAAATTGGCCAATGGCATATGAATAAAATCATAATGATAAAGGAAAAAAATAGAAAAATAAATTATAAGAGAAAAAAAAAAATGGCACAGCTGGGGTTCGAACCTCTGCCCACCTGGACCAAAAATACCTCTTGGCACAGCGGTCTTACCCACTGTGCTATGGAGGCAACTGGAAATTACTCTGGGTATATATACCTATAATCATATCCCCCTCCCTTCCCATAATTCCTTGAAGACAAAAAAACAAAATGGCTGCCAAGAAAAACAAAATGGCGGCCAAACCATCGATTCGAACAATAAGGGAAGCTTTAAAGTGATTAGAGGTCTTCTTTGAAGGCTAATATGTAATCCTTAGCAAACTGACTTGCATTCTCCATCCATACACACCAGAATTCACCGACATTGAGCTAGAATTTAAGAAAACAGGGTGACAGAAGGCCTTGGTTGCATGTTTTCGAGCAGACGACCAGATTGACAACCCTTGATCCGATTTCTCTTTCTAGTTCAGGCCAGCTTCCACACTGCACATTGATATATTGAATATGCTAAGATGATCAATGACAGTGTGAAAGCCCAAGAAAATATTGTCACAAGTGGATAAACCAGACGGACAACCCATTCTGTAGCAACTGATTCCTGTAGCATGAGTCGAACAAAAGGAACCGTATTTTGTATTATTTCTCTTCACATGTAGACAAGAAACGTAGTTACGATGACTACCAACTCATATGTGCCGGTAACGCACCCGCGAAAACATGAAATATCGACTTATGACACTTTCAGAAGCAACTGATACCTATTTCATAAGTCAATCAAAGGGAACCAAATTTTTCTCTTTTCTCTTACTAGGGCCACCGAAACATTAAATCGGTCTCAATAATTACCCGCATGTACATGACCCTTGCACGCCCGCGAAAACATATTATCGACTTCCGAAACTCTCCGAAGCAACCGGTACCTGTTGCATAAGTCAAACAATGGGAACCAAATTTTTCCATTTTTCATTTACTAGGGCCCCAGTAAACATTAAATCGGTCTCAATAATTACCCGCATGTACATGAACTTTGCGTGCCCGCGAAAACATATTATCGACTTCAGACACTTTCGGAACCAACCGGTACCTGTTGCATAGGTCAAACAATGGCAAACAAATTTTTGTCCCTTTTTTTCTTACTAGGGCCCCCGAAACATTAAATCAGTCTCAAGAACTACCCGCACGTACATGATCTTAGCCCGCCTGCGAAAACAGAGAATGGACTTCCGACACCTTCGGAAGCAACCGGTTCCTGTTGCATAAGTAACAAAAAGAAAACTGACTTTTGCCCTACCCTTTCTTCTAAATACATAGACAGGAACTGTAACCTGGCTTTGACGACTACCCACTCATACGTAGCAGCTTTACTCGCTCTGCCGAAACAGCCATATGCAGCTCTTGCGCACAGCCAGACATCAAAGATAAAGCATGATACCAAAATCTTTCCCATGAAAATATCTTATACACCTTTAAAGTATTTTGAAATTGGCCAATGGCATAAGAATAAAATCATAATGATAAAAGAAAAAATTAGCAAAAATAAATTATAAGAGAAAAAAAAAAAAGGGCACAGCTGGGGTTCGAACCTCTGGCCACCTGGACCAAAAATGGTTCTTGGCACAGCGGTCTTACCCACTGTGCTATGGAGGCAACTGGAAATTACTCTGGGTATATATACCTATAATCATATCCCCCCCCCTCCCTTCCCATAATTCCTTCAAGACAAAAAAAACAAAATGGCTGCCAAGAAAAACAAAATGGCGGCCAAACCATCGATTCGAACAATAAGGGAAGTTTTAAAGTGATTAGAGGTCTTCTTTGAAGTCTGATATGTAATCCTTAGCAAACTGACGTGCATTCTCCATCCATACACACCAGAATTTACCGACATTGAGCTAGAATTTAAGAAAACAGGGTGACAGAAGGCCTTGGTTGCATGTTTTTGAGCAGACGACCAGGTTGACAACCCTTGATCCGATTTCTCTTTCTAGTTCAGGCCAGCTTCCACATTGCACATTGATATATTGAATATGCTAAGATGATCAATGACAGTGTGAAAGCCCCAGAAAATATTGTCACAAGTGGATAAACCAGACGGACAACCCTTTCTGTAGCAATTGATTCCTGTAGCACGAGTCGAACAAAAGGAACCGTATTTTGTATTATTTCTCTTCACATGTAGACAAGAAACGTAGTTACGATGAATACCAACTCATATGTGCCGGTTACGCACCTGCGAAAACATGAAATATCGACTTATGACGCTTTCGGAAGCAACTGATACCTATTCCATAAGTCAAGCAAGGGGAACCAAATTTTTCTCTTTTCCCTTACTAGGGCTACCGAAACATTAAATCGGTCTCAATAATTACCCGCATGTGCATGACCCTTGCGTGCCCGCGAAAACATATTATCGACTTCCGAAACTCTAGGGAGCAACCCGTACCTGTTGCATAAGTCAAACAATGGGAACCAAATTTTTCCATTTTTCTCTTACTAGGGCCCCCGTAAACATTAAATCGGTCTCAATAATTACCCGCAGGTACATGACCTTTGCGTGCCCGCGAAAACATATTATCTACTTCCGACACTTTCGGAAGGAACAGTTACCTGTTGCATAGGTCAAACAATGGCAAACAAATTTTTGTCCCTTTTTCTCTTACAGTAAATCGGTCTCAAGAACTACCCACACATACATGACCTTAGCCCGCCCGCGAAAACAGAGAATGGACTTCCGACACTTTCAGAAGCAACCGGTTCCTGTTGCATAAGTAACAAAAAGAAAACTGACTTTTGCCCTACCCTTTCTTCTAAATACATAGACAGGAACTGTAACCTGGCTTTGACGACTACCCACTCATACGTAGCAGCTTTACTCGCTGTGCCGAAACAGCCATATGCAGCTCTTGCGCGCAGCCAAAGACATCAAAGATAAAGCATGATACCAAAATCTTTCCCATGAAAATATCTTATACACCTTTGAAGTATTTTGAAATTGGCCATAGCATAAGAATAAAATCATAATGATAAAAGAAAAAATTAGCAAAAATAAAATTTAAGAGAAAAAAAAAAAATAGCACAGCTGGGGTTCGAACCTCTGGCCACCTGGACCAAAAATGGCTCTTGGCACAGCGGTCGTACCTACTGTGCTACGGAGGCAACTGGAAATTACTGTGAGTATATATACCTATAATCATATCCCCCCTCCCTTCCCATAATTCCTTGACAACAAAAGAAACAAAATGGCTGCCAAGACAAACAAAATGGCGGCCAAACCATCGATTCGAACAATAAGGGAAGCTTTAAAGTGATTAGAGGTCTTCTTTGAAGGCTGATATGTAATCCTTAGCAAACTGACGTGCATTCCCCATCCATACACACCAGAATTTACCGACATTGAGCTAAAATTTAAGAAAACAGGGTGACAGAAGACCTTGGTTGCATGCTTTCGAGCAGACGACCAGGTTGACAACCCTTGATCCGATTTCTCTTTCTAGTTCAGGCCAGCTTCCACACTGCACATTGATATATTGAATAAGCTAAGATGATCAATGACAGTGTGAAAGCCCCAGAAAATATTGTCACAAGTGGATAAACCAGACGGACAACCCTTTCTGTAGCAACTGATTCCTGTAGCATGAGTGGAACAAAATGAACCGTATTTTGTATTATTTCTCTTCACATGTAGATAAGAAACGTAGTTACAATGACTACCAACTCATATGTGCAGGTTACGCACCCGCGAAAACATGAAATATCAACTTATGACGCTTTCGGAAGCAACTGATACCTATTTCATAAGTCAAGCAAAGGGAACCAAATTTTTCTCTTTTCTCTTACTAGGGCTACCGAAACATTAAATCGGTCTCAATAATTACCCGCATGTACATGACCCTTGTGCGCCCGCAACAACATATTATCGACTTCCGAAACTCTCGGAAGCAACCGGTACCTGTTGCATAAGTCAAACAATGGGAACCAAATTTTTCCATTTTTCTCTTACTAGGGCCCCGTAAACATTAAATCGGTCTCAATAATTACCCACATGTACATGACCTTTGCGTGCCCGCGAAAACATATTATCGACTTCCGACACTTTTGGAAGCAACCGGTACCTGTTGCATAGGTCAAACAATGGGAAACAAATTTTTGTCCCTTTTTCTCTTACAAGGGCCCCTGAAACATTAAATCGGTCTCAAGAACTACCCGCACGTACATGACCTTAGCCCGCCCGCGAAAACAGAGAATGGACTTCCGACACTTTCGGAAGCAACTGGTTCCTGTCGCGTAAGTAACAAAAAGAAAACTGACTTTTGCCCTACCCTTTCTTCTAAATACATAGACAGGAACTGTAACCTGGCTTTGACGACTACCCACTCATACGTAGCAGCTTTACTCGCTCTGCCGAAACAGCCATATGCAGCTCTTGCGCGCAGCCAAAGAAATCAAAGATTAAGCATGATACCAAAATCTTGCCCATAAAAATATCTTATACACCTTTGAAGTATTTTGAAATTGGCCAATGGCATAAGAATAAAATCATAATGATAAAAGAAAAAATTAGAAAAGTAAATTATAAGAGAAAAAAAAAAAAAAAAATGGCACAGCTGGGGTTCGAACCTCTGGCCACCTGGACCAAAAATGGCTCTTGGCACAGCAGTCTTACCCACTGTGCTATGGAGGCAACTGGAAATTACTCTGGGTATATATACCTATAATCATATCCCCCCTCCCTCCCCATAATTCCTTGAAGACAAGAAAAACAAAATGGCTGCCAAGAAAAACAAAATGGCGGCCAAACCATCGATTCGAACAATAAAGGAAGCTTTAAGGTGATTAGAGGTCTTCTTTGAAGGCTGATATGTAATCCTTAGCAAACTGACGTGCATTCCCCATCCATACACACCAGAATTTACCGATATTGAGCTAGAATTTAAGAAGACAGGGTGACAGAAGGCCTTGGTTGCATGTTTTCGAGCAGGTTGACAACCCTTGATCCGATTTCTCTTTCTAGTTCAGGCCAGCTTCCACACTGCACATTGATATATTGAATATGCTAAGATGATCAATGACAGTGTGAAAGCCCCAGAAAATATTGTCACAAGTGGATAAACCAGACGGACAACCCTTTCTGTAGCAACTGATTCCTGTAGCACGAGTCGAACAAAAGGAACCGTATTTTGTATTATTTCTCTTCACATGTAGACAAGAAACATAGTTACGATGACTAGCAACTCATATGTGCTGGTTACGCGCCCGCGAAAACATGAAATATCGACTTATGACGCTTTCGGAAGCAACTGATACCTATTTCATAAGTCAAGCAAAGGGAACCAAATTTTTCTCTTTTCTCTTACTAGGGCTACTGAAACATTAAATCGGTCTCAATAATTACCCGCATGTACATGACCCTTGCGCGCCCGCAAAAACATATTATCGACTTCCGAAACTCTCAGAAGCAATCCATACCTGTTGCATAAGTTAAACAATGGGAACCAAATTTTTCCATTTTTCTCTTACTAGGGCCCCCGTAAACATTAAATCGGTCTCAATAATTACCCGCATGTACATGACCTTTGCGTGCCCGCGAAAACATATTATCGACTTCCGACACTTTTGGAAGCAACCGGTACCTGTTGCATAGGTCAAACAATGGGAAACAAATTTTTGTCCCTTTTTCTCTTACTAGGGCCCCCAAAACATTAAATCAGTCTCAAGAACTACCCGCACGTACATGACCTTAGCCCGCACGCGAAAACAGAGAATGGACTTCCGACACTTTCGGAAGCAACCCGTTCCTGTTGCATAAGTAACAAAAAGAAAACTGACTTTTGCCCTACCCTTTCTTCTAAATACATAGACAGGAACTGTAACCTGCCTAATACATCTGCAAAAAGTATCGACCTAGGTCAGCCTGAGCAGTTCGCGCAGGCTGACCTGCGCCGAAACTTTTTGCTATTGATCAATTTTCTGCAAGTCCAAGGACCAGTTTACCTGATGATTCAGTCCATTGTCGGACAAAATGGATTTTATGAATCCATGAGTATGTAATGACTTGCTTGGAATCACGCATCATGGAGGTGCACTAAGCCCCCTTTGGCCAGAGTATAGCTCATTATATTGTTAATGCTAAATCCTACTTATAGGTTATTTATTACAATCATTAACTGATAACCCTGTACCAAACAATACCAAGCTTCAAAAACTTTGAAAAAGAAGACTATTTATGCTATTGTGGTGAGAAAGTTTTGGTAACAATTCTGGCATTTTCTCAGTTTCTGAACATTTGTGCAACCCTTTGAAAGACATTTCCAATCATTTAAGCCATGATTAGTTTGTCATCTGCAAATGCTTTCTATCTGGACAAGTTTAGAATTTTGTCATATGGTAAAGATTTGGGTAAAAATCTACAGAAAGACAAATATAAGAACAAGAAAAATATCTGTGTGCCTGTATAGCAAAGATCGAGGCAAGACTGTACAGAATATCTTGTCTGATTCTGGTCTTCACAGCCTAATAGTTGCAAAGGTCAAGAGGATATTGATAAGCAACATTTGAGTTTTCTCTCTTAAAGGATTATGAGATTCTTGTTTTTTTGTTTTTATCCTTTTTTATCAATGACATGATCTGGTGACAATAAATCAAACCAGAAACGGCAAGAAAAATAAAGTCTTGGAAGTGAAAAACACCTTTCATTCTTGAGTAAAGGCTGATTCTCTTAACTCTTTACCACACAATCCCGGGTTTTGACGACCCTAAAGAAGAAGGCTTTTGAAAACATCGTGGGAAAAGAAGAAAATGCTGGTAACCAGCATTTTTCTTCTTTTCCCACAATGTTTTCAACAATCTCAAAGACAGATACTGTCCCATCTTATTTGTCATCTGCAAATGCTTTCAATTTGGACTGGTTTAAAATTGTGTTGTGTGGTAAAGAGTTACACAAAATACAGTGTGTCTCCCTTGCAGGCACTTGCATTTGTCACATGATCAAGCTAGAGATATCAGCTTTTCTTTACCACCCCTCCAAAATTAAGTTTCAGTTTTTGAGTCATACCTGTTTTGTAGTCTGCAAATGCTTTTAATTTGGACAGGTCTAAAATTTTCTTCCTTGTTGAAGGCTATGGGCGATTGTGTGCAACCCTCTTAGGGTTATACTATTTGACTTATTGAATTGTGTTATTTGCCACTTTCAACATTATGTTAGTAAAATCATGTTGATAGATTGCTTTTCATGTATATCCTGGGTTTCACTAGTACCAGGCTAGGGCTCTGAAGTGTCTTGCTCAAGAATGCCCAAACCAAAACCCCAGTGGTTCCAGTAAGGACTGAACCTTGGGCCACCATGTTTCAATTCTTACAAATAACTGATGAGCCATGCAGGACCCACCTTGAAGAAAAATGTCTTTGAAAACATAGTGGTAAACACCCACAATGTTTTCTATCCTTTCAAAGACAAATCCCAGAATTTGAGTGATGTTTAATTAATTTGTCATCTGCAAGTGCCTTGAATTTGGCCAAGTTCAATATTTCGTTGTTTCGTAGAGGGTTAAGGAATGATTTAACTCTTTACCAAATGACAAAATTCTAGACTTGTCCAAATCGAAAGCATTTGCCAACGACAAAATGAATGTGACTCAAAAATTGAAACTTGTGTTGGGAAGGGTAGAAAACATTGAGGGAAAAGGAGAAAATGCTGGTTACCAGCATTTTCTCCTTTTCCCACAATGTTTTCAAAAGCTTTCTCACTTGGGGTCGTTGAAAGTCGGGATTGTGTGGTAAAGGGTTAACCAAAAAACAAGAGTAGTGAATGTTAAAAGCCAAATCCAATTCTTATCTACACATCACTCCCTGATATTGAAATCTGCAGATGACCACTCTGAAACATCTTGATAAAATGTGGAAATTTAGCATGAACCAAAGCTTAACCCTTTACAACATGGCAAAATTTTGGATTCATCCATATTGAAGGATTCTACAAATGGCACTTTAAATGATTTTTTTTAAATGATAGGATTTGTCCTTGAGTAAGTAGAAAACATTGTGGGAAAAGGAGAAAATGCTGGTTACCAGTATTTTCTCGTTGTCCCATAATGTTTTCAAAAGGTTTCTTTCTCTGGGTTGTTAAATCACAGGATTCTGTGGTACAAGATTAATGAACAAAATGGCCCAGTATCAGTCTACTGCCTTTGAAGTCTCTAAGACAAATTTTAGACCTTTCCAAATCCAAAGCATTCCAGATCACAGGTAGCTCAAATGGTGGAAATAGTCCTTTAAAGCCTTCTTCCTCAGGGTCATTAAAAGTCAGGATTGTGTAGTAAAGGATCAAATAAATGTGCCATGTAATTAATTGGCACAGAGAGAGATACCAAACTTCCAGAAGTCTGCATGGCAAGAAAATTTCAACGAGAAAATAAAGCCTAGCCCGAAAAAAGGTCATATAATGAGCCATGCTCTGTGAAAAGGGGCTTAATGCATCTGCAAAAAAGTACTGACTCAGGTCAGCCTGAACAGTTGCACAGGCTGACCTGGGTCAAAACTTTTTGCAATCTGTCAAATTTCTGCATATCAAAGGACCAGTCTATCTCATGATTCAGTCGATTGTTAGACAAACTGGACTTTATGGAACCCTAATTAGGTTATCACTTGCTTGGTGAATTGCATTACGAAGATGCATTCAGCCCCCTTTTGCCAGACCATGGCTCATGTCTTGCATGTGCAATGATGATGTCAGTAAATACAAGGATGTCTAATCAAACGTCATTCATACCAATATCAATAAGCTTTGACATAGAGCACTTTGACAAGAAGATTTCCAAAACTCAGAAGAAAAACATTTATTCTATGGCATAAATGGTGAATGTTTGGAATAGAAAATTAGAATGATACAAACCTCACTTCATGTTATATATTCAACTCATCTGAACGTAACCACTAACATCAGAATAAATTGTTATCACTGATAGCTGAACATTTCCTTTTCAAAAAACTTAAATACACAATAACGAGTTACAGTGCAGTTATATAATCAAGGGGGATAAATAGTAACAAACTACTATGTATCTCCAATAAGAGTTATTTCCCTTAATCAGTATTTTTTTTTTTTTTTTTTTTTTTTTTTTTTCTTTTACAGCCTATAGCCTTAACCCTTAGGCTGCTAAGCCCAACTCACTGACCTTTCGTGGACCGTGAATGTGCAGTCTGATCTTGGATCTACACTGTCCGATAAGGAGATAATTTTCTCCAAATAATAAGTTTGAAATAATTTTGTTCGGGTTTTTACATTCGGCTTTAAAGCTTTATTTAACTTATTTAGCAGGATTAGGGTAAACCATCTTGTCATTATGAAGTATAGTTAAGCCAAGCCAACAGAAGCCATGTTCTTTGTGGAATCAAACTTAAATCAAGGAATCCAAAAGAGGCCAATCTATAGAGAATTCTGGGCTTTCATTTCAGTTGATTGATGGAATGGTGCCTTATGCCGCTTTCAACATTATATCAGTCACTGCCATTTTTGGGAAGATTTTTCACTTTTTTTCAGCAGTTTTGTTGCTGTAGCAGTCAAAGTTTTCAACAGAATCAAATTCTTTGAAGGAATTCTAAGGAGCACCATGGCAGGATCATTATTTCAGCAGTCTGGTCAAAATCAGATGAGTAGTTTAAGAAAAAATGTTTCAAATAAATATTGAATATTACAACAGTCTGCATGTCTGCATGGTCACATCATGTAGCATTGCATGTGTAAAGAGGTGCATATCAGATGAGACCAAAGGACGAATCTGCTATTCACCTCTTTAAACACGCAACAAAACATGATCCGACCAAGCAGAAATGCAGACTGTTTTAATGTTCCTTTTATTATATACATTCCCATTATAACTGTAAAGAAACATTACAAAATCAATTAAGAATTACCAAAAAACTGAGAGAACTACATTTTATTGTACATACATGTTCAATATTTATGAATGGTAGATGAATATGTAAATAACTGTAAGACTACATAGATCAGTCTATGTGTTTACAAATGGCAGATGCTTGTACTTGAGTCTTTTACCACAGAAATCAAGAACTGTAGCTTAGAAATTATTTCTGAAATGCTGAAAAGGTAGTTAGTGGTTGTTATTCACTGTCACTGTCTAGAATGGTACAAACTGTTTTTAGTTTTAATGCAGCAGGCAAGTCAAGTTTGTGGTTATTTATCATGATTCTGCAGTTCACTAGTGCAGCAATGGGAAATACCCTTTTGAAAGCACATGTTAATGTAATTGACATTTATACAGGGTAGGACAAAATCAAGTTCTGCATAAAACCATGCTTCCCAACTCTCCCGATTTCATCGGGCGTCTCCCGATTCAAGACAAATTACCCGATCACCCCAACAGACAATTAAAAAACTCCGATTTGGAAAAAATCCGACATAGGGGTAAAAAGGGGTGATAAATTTGTACCCAAGGTATGTGTATACATATTATCCGGAGTAGTTGACACATGTGTGTATTTCACAGTCAATCGGGTTCATTGTGTATAAATAGGAATCAAGATACTGAGGTTTATCAATCGATGATCGTGAACTATTCAAATTTGAGAACGGACCGAGGTACTTTTCAGAGCGGAAATCAAAACGTCGTTCACTGAACGTTTACAGGTAAATTACATTGTGAGAGTCTAGATCTATAATCAGAAAATTCCACTGCTCATTGCATACCTGTGACGCAGACAGAAATGAGTGAAAACATTAGGTTAATCAGTGACAAAAACAATGAAAAAATACAAAGTTTTAATCTCTTACTACACAAACTGACCACTGGAATTTCAATTCATCTAAAATAGATCGACCAGCACGTGATCTAAGTTTTATTTAAAACAATGACGTTAGCAATATTCAATTGGTTACCGGCGTTATACTAATACAGTAATCCTCAGGGCACGTGATTGGAGGAACCAACTGTTGCCCAGCATTACCGATGCTGACGTTTGTTTCCAGAATTTTTTCATGTGAAGACTGCCTCCAGATTTTTTTAAAAGTGCATTTTTTTTAATTCTATTATTTTCTTCATGCTTTTGAGATATTTTACTGATGATTTATGCAGACAAAAATGATACTCAACAAGAACTCAATGGGGCTCAACTTTTTTTTTTTTTTTTTTTCAAACAACATGATGACTTGACCTTTAAATTTGAGCTGGATTATAAGATGTTTATTCGATACACCTGTTTGCGATTATTGAGTACCAAAGAGAATGAATAATGTTTGGATAAATTGTGGTACTCTGTAGTCTATATTTAAAGCTAAAACATGATGGGTACAATATAAAATGGCAGAATATCTTTAAAAAACAAGAGAGCCATGATGGCCCTGTATCGCTCCACTAGCTTACAAATATAAACCATAAAGAGAAGTCTTCACTATATAAGCCCTTATAAAACTTTGACCCCAGAGCTACAGTCAGACTAAATGGGGAATGTGTGTATTAGAAGAATAACATGCCAAATTTTGGAGTTCTTGGCCTTATGGCTAGTAACAAGACGGTTTCTGAAGTTTTCACTCCATAAACCCATGTAAAACTTGTGACCCCTGGTGCAGGACCAAACTTGATCCTAGGGCTGTAACTTGAGCCCTCTTTGTAGTTGTCCACTAGATAATGCTATAATTATGCAAAATTTGGTAGCCCTAAGCCTTATGGCTATGTATACCAAAATTTAAAAGTTTTCCCTATATAAGCCCATGTAAATCTTGTGAACCTCCCCCACCCCCCAGCATGAGGCCAAATTGACCCCAGGACTGTAATTTGGAAACTTTTGGTAGACCACCACTAGATCAAGCTAATTGCAAAATTTGGTAGCTCTAGGCCTTATGGCAAGGTACAGGAAGATTTTTAAAGTTTTCTCTATATAAGCCTATGTAAAACTTGTGACCCCTGGGGCAGAGCCAATTTTGACCCCAGGGCTATAATTTGAAGAAACATGATAGAGGTCTACTACATAAAGCTACATGCCAAATTTGGTAGCCCTATGCCTTATGGTTTCAGACAAGAAAATTTTTAAAGATTTCCAAAATTTTTCAGTTTTGTTGCCATGGCAACCATAGTTTTTAAAGGAATTAAATTCTTTCAAGAAATTCTAAAGAGGACCATGGCAGGATCATTTCTGTGAAGTTTCATGAAAATTGGATGGGCAGTGTCAGAGAAGAAAATGTTTGAAATAAAAGTTAACGCACGCATGCACGACGGACACCTGGCCATGACATAAGCCCGCTGGCCTTCGGCCAGCGGAGCTAAAAAGTCAAAATAATATGATATACTTACAAAACAGTGAAAACACAATGGACAAAGTGGCATTTGATAATAAACATTACAGTGCTTCTTTACCATGGTCACTGTTTTCTATATATTCATGACTATAATGATTTTGTTTTTGCTCTAAATATTCACATACATTTGATAAACAATAATTTTTAATAAATAGTAAAAAGAAATAAATCATAAACCAGACTTTTTCTCAATTATAAAGATATGGTATTTGGCCTAGAATGGTTTAAATATTATCTTTAGAGTGACCATCCAGTACGCATCAAAAAGTCTCCACCTTGAAACCCCAAATCTCCCCTTTAGAAACTCTCAAAAACCCCCTTTGGTGTTTGAAAAAGTTGGGAAGCAAGTAAAACGATTTTAGAAAAAAAGGTAGATGACAAATAACAGATGATGTATCTATAAATACACTAAAATGGGTTTTTCATGCCTGGTCATGCAAGCCGAACGTTTTTGGGTAGTGGCTCAAAGACTCAAATGTTAATACACAAAAGTACTCTGCGTACACAATTATGTTCTGAACAGTACATGACTGCTACGAAAATTTTTTTCTAGACAGTTGTGTTTGTGAACTAGATAACACCCCTCTTTCACTCAGATCATTTATAGGTACATATGTCAAAGTTAATCAGGCAAGGACACAAGCATATATGCATGCAAGGTAGCCTGTGGAGCTTATGAAACACATGAAACAATGGTGCAAATTACTACTTTTGCCACTATGTTTTCAAGATGGATCTGCTACATGACAGAAAACATAGTCAGGAGGTAGCAAGTTAACCCTTTACCACACAATCCCAAGTTTTAATTATGCAGAGAAATATTGATTTTGAAAACACTATGGGAAGAGGAGAAAATGCTGGTAATCAGCATATTCTCCTTTTCTCATGTTTGCTAACCTTTCAAAGACAACTTGGCTGATCTGAGCCACATTTAATCTTTCGTCTGCAAATGCTTTGAGTTTGGATATGTCCAAGATCTTGTCGTTTGGTAAACAGTTGATCAGAGGACTTCCTGTCATAATTAGGCAAAAGCTATTTTTGCAACCAAACATTCAAAATATGTAAAAGCCTTGAATCAAGTCTAAAAATAACTACAAATCCAAGCAAAAAATATTCCCACTCAAATATGGATTTCTTTTGACCACATTACAAATATAAATACATATAGTACAGCTACAGCTACAAACAGTACATGTAACATAGATGAGTTTTGGTAAATTTTTAAAACTGCAAAAATACACATTGGCAATTTCTGTTCATGATCATTTGTCGGAACATGTGATTGCTCATTTTGCCACAATATTTTCAAAAGCTGTCTACTGGTATCAAATAATAGAATGATTATTTTACACCACTTTCAACATTACATGTACTTTAGTTATATCACTGTGAAGGCTCACTTATTCATGTCTGTTGTGGCTTTAACCAAGATTTTTACTGCAGTGGTATAAAACCTGATGAAACTGAACTCTATCATCCAAGTGTTTCATATGTAAAATTTTGACCACACAGATTCAACAGATTTAGAAGAAAAGAAGATCAAATATTATCAAATGTGTTCATATAAAACATAAGATGTAACAACAAGCAAAAAAACTCATGACAAATTTGGAAAATTACTTGCTTTGAGCAATTTCTCCACATATCAATACGGTTTCAACTCTTCACTGAGATAAAAAGGCACTTGACTAATTAGCTAAAAGCAATGTGACAAATAGTGACATGGCTTACTTTTAGAAAATCTGTATTTCTCACACTGTTTTCAAATACCTTTTCTTCATAGTTACAAAAAAGCACAGGCATAAGGAAAACAAGTCTCCAATATCAACTTCCTAATACTACCGACTGCAAATGACTTTTTTTTAGATCCTGATGCAGACCTCTTTCAAAAACATTGTGACAGGGGAAGGAAGAAATTGCCAAAAGGTTATCACATGTATTCATTATCAGACCCTTACTCTTTACCGTACAACAAATTATTAAACATATCCAAATTGAAAGCACTTCCATATGAAAAATCAAATAAGGCTCAAATAATGAAATTTTTTTTTGAAATGTTAGAAAACATTGTGGGAAAAGGAGAAAATGCTGGTTACCAGCATTTTCTCCTTTTCCCACAATGTTTTCAAAGGCCTTCCTCAATGGCTGTTAAGACTCTAGATTGTTTGATAAAGAGTTATATTCATCATCCATACACTAAAAGACATTTTTCAGCCAACAATTTATCTCAGAAGGCAACATCTAACGCTTTACCAAGTAATGCAATGTTTTAATGACCCTGAATTAGAAGACTTTTGAAAAAATTGTTGTAAAAGAAGAAAATGCTGGTTACCAGCATTTCTCCTTTTTCCAAAGTGTTTTTCACCCTTTAATAGGGAAATCCCATCACTTTAGCCACTTTTAATTTGTCGTCTGCAAATGCTTTCAATTTGGAAGATTCTAGAATTCTGTTGTTTGGTAAAGGGATAACACTAATCATAATTCATTGTGATCTCAAATGAAAATTCATACAAATGACATAATTTTATATCATAAAACTACGTATTCTTCCGAATCTACAGAATATGAGCGAAGTTTACCATCACTTCCTCTTCGCACATGTCTCACTCGTAAAGATCGTTCCATGCTCAAGCTGAGTCCATTCATATCCAGATCCTTGCCTTTTCCATCACTGAACACAAATAATGGGTACACTCCATTTCCTTTTGTTGGAAACACCATCTGTTACATTACAAGAGAGTGAGAAGTAATTTGACTCTTTACCACACAACAAATTTTAGACTGGTCAAAATTGACAGCATTTGCAGACGACAAATTAAACATGACCCAAATGACAAGATTTGTCCCTGACAGGGTAGAAAACATTGTGGGAAAAGAAGAAAATGCTGGTTACCAGCATTTTCTCTCCTTTTCCCACAATGTTTTCAAAAGGCTTCTTTTCCCACAATGTTTTCAAAAGGCTTTTTCGTCAGGGTTGTGTGGTAACATGTTAAGTATTTCCAATCATTTTGATATATCAATATGAAATTGGTAACAGTTTGGAAGAATATTAATTTTTAACCCTTTACCACACAATCCCGACTTTTAACGACCCTGAGAAAGGAGCCTTTTGAAAACATTGTGAGAAAAGGAGAAAATGCTAGTAACCAGCATTTTCTCCTTTTCCCACAATGTTTTCTACCCTTCCCAAAACAAATTTCAATTTTTCAGTCACATTTAATTTGTCATCTGCAAATGCTTTCAATTTTGACAGGTCTAAAATTTTGTCGTTTGGTAAAGAGTTAAGCAACTAATGCAAAACTTAAAATAATTCTAAGCCATTTTGACACAAATTCTACCTTCTCTGCCCCTGCTGTTTACATCTGAAACAATCCCAATTGTTAATGACCCATAAAGAGAAGGCTTTTGAAAACATTGTGTGAAAAGGAGAAAATGCTGGTAGTCAGCATTTTCTCCATTTTCAACAATGTTTTCTATACAAATTTCTTAATTTAGGCCACATTCAACATATTGACTGCAAAAACTTTTCTTTTTTTTGTGTGGTAAAGGGTGACTAATTACCAGAAAACAAAAATTAGACTTAATATGTTTGAAAGACAACAAGTTGAATGTGGCCAAATCAGTAGGAAAGTCTCTGAAATAATAGAGAAAATACCACTGTGGAAAAAGGAAAAAATGCACTTTCATTTTCTCCTTTTCCCACAATACTTTTAAAAGCATTCTTCCCCAGGTTCCTACAAACACAAGATAATTTGGATAAGGGGTAGAATGATGTTTGAATGTACAGACTATTTGTTCATTTTCAATGATAGTTATAACAATACAACTCTAACATACCTGCTCAGTGTGCTCCACAAATCTGTCAAAGTCAGTCTTTGTCCGACAATAAAAACCCACTGTGGCACTGGGGTCTATCTTTGCCAATGATATCTTCCTTGGAGAAAAACAGTGGTAGGACTGAAACAGAATCAATTATGAAGCAAATACAAATGACCAATGCTCTGGGAAAAGGGGTTTATTGCATCTCCATGATGCATTATGCCAAGAAAGTTATCACTAAATTATGGATCCATAAAATCCATTTTGTCCAACAACCGTCTGAATTCTGAGGTAGAATGATACTTGGACATGCAGGAAATTTACCAAAAACAAAACTTTTTTATCCAGGTCAGCCTGTGTTTACTGCGCAGACTGACATGGATCAATAATTTTTATAGATGCATTAAAATCCCTTTCTGTAGAGCATGGCTCAAATTCTTTTAACCCTTTACCAAACAATATCATGTTTTAACCCTTATCCTGCTAAATAAAACTTTCAATCTGATTGTAAAAACCCAAATAATGTTATTTCAACCTTATGTTTTGGAGGAAAGATATCTCCTTATTGGACAGTGTAGAATCAAGATCAGATGCATGTTCTGTGCAGTCTGATCTTGATCTGCACTGTCCTCAAAGGGTCTGTGAGTCACGCTTAGCAGCTTACAGGTTAACAACCCAAGGAAGAAGGTTTTTGGAAAGCTTGAAAGAAAAGGAGAAAATGCTGGTAACCAACACTTTCTCCTTTTCTCACAATGTCTTATACTCTTTCATAGGTAAAAGGCCATCACTTGAGCCCAGTTTCATTTGTCATCTGTAAATGCTTTCAATTTGGACAAGTCTTTCATTGCGTCATGTGGTAAAGAGTTGTCCTTCAGTTACTATGCTACTGCAGTAGCTATGAGAATCATTGTGGGATAAAAAGTTACTGCAAATCCTTCTCTGTGAGCTGTGAACATGAACTACAGACACAGCTCTTCTGACCTTGCATTGACATACCAATATAATTCATGCACATGACACATCATCTTTATGTGGTTGACAAGTGTGTATAGTTATACTGATTTTTTTTCCCAATTAAAAAAAGTTACAGAATAGACACTAACAAACCCCCCCCTTCAAAAAAAAATACATTTTTAAACCAATTTGACCTTGCTGTGACCTTGAACCTTGACCTACAGATGTGATTCTTGCACACAACCATCACCTTTATGTGGTTGGTATTTCTGCACAGTTTTATACTAATTTAAAAAAAGATACAGGCTGGACACAAACATAACACCCCAAAAATTTCCTATTCAACATATTTGACCTTGCCATAAACCTGACCTTTGACTTATGGACATGGTTCTTAGACAGGACAAATTGTCTGTACGTGCTCCAGCAATAAAGGTTATATTAAGCAGACTCAATTTACCAGCATGTGACATTTGAGCCCCTACTGTAACCTTGACCTTTTATAGCCTGGCGTCTGAAACCCCAAGTCTCCAAATTTTCTCATCAAGAGATATTGAACAGACGGGATTTATGAGCATCTGACCCTTGATCCGCTGCTGTGAGCTTGATTTTTGATCTGAAACTCCCACTTTGAAATTGTCTCAACAAGATGCACACATGTGTGAGATATTCTGAAAATCTGACTCGGGTTCTGGAGGTATGGAGCACACAAAAAAGCATTGTGGACGGACAAACAGACAGACAGACAGACAGACGGACAGACAGACAGACGAAAACCCTTCTTGTAATATCCCTTTGCTTCATGGTTGGGGATTAAAACTAAATTCTGAAATCTCTTAAATTTCAGAAGTATCTATCAGCCTGGCTGCAAGGATGTAACTTCAAGTTCTCTTCCATTTTTCATACTAGCCATTTTAACTATAAATCAAATAAGTTACCTCAATTTTAAAATCCCTTTTCATGGTATCAACATAGTCCTGACAAAAATGAGGATCTAAATAAATCAGCTTTTCCCCTGAAATTTGAACAAGGCAAACTTAATCTTTTACCAAATGACAAAAACATAGACTTGTCCAAATTGAAAGCATTTGCAGATGACAATTTAAATGTGACTCAAATGATGGACTTTGTCACTGATAGGTTATGCGCATTTTCTCCTTTTTCAACAATGTTTTCAAAAGGCTTCTTTCTCAGGGTTGTGTTAAAACTCAGGATTGTGTGGTAAAGGGTTAAATTTTTACCAAAAAAATGATAATTTTGTGTAACAACCCTAAGGGAAGTAGGCCTATGGAAAGATTTTGGGAAAAGGACAAAATGCTGTTAACCAGCACTTTCTCCTTTTCCCAAAATGTTTTCTATCCTTTCAAAGACAAATCTCACCATTTGAGCCACACTTAAATTGTGGTCTGCAAATGCTTCCACTTTGGACAAGTTTATAATTTGTCATTTGGTAAAGATTTAATCAACAATATAAGCTTCAGAGCCCAGCCCCAGTAGTACAGTAGTAACAGGCAGTTCTAGTGGACTTGTGAGTTTGAATTCCAGCTTGCCAAGTCTGTTAGATGTTTGATATAAGTCATGGCAACATGATTCATTCCTGTCTGCCAAATGCAGTTCTGACTCTATTTATGTGGCTTTGAAAGACTTTACAAGTACATCTAACAGGTGAAGAAACACCTTGGCATGTATTCAACAACCATTCTAAATTGTCTTCTTGGTCTTATTCTAGATTTAGAAAGAAACACAAATTCTGATAGGTAAAATTATTTGGTTTAGCCAGATGCATTACTTTCAGATGCTGTCCAAAACATGCCAGGACCCACCATTTTGAATCCAAATTCTCCAAATTTTACGGGGGAAATCTCCTCCTGCTCCTTCTCCCATTGACTCCCTCCCCCGTGCCTCACTGTGGATATAAACATTTTAATCCTGGCTCTGCCTATGTGTATGGCATCGTTTTCAACGTTATTTCAGTTAAATGGAAGCAAGCAATGCACCTATCCAAGCTTTCCTGGATTTTCTTTTACCAGGACTTCACATGATATTCTTCTGCAGCCACTGGCTACTTTCCTAAATGGCCATCGTAGAAAAGAAAATGATCAGGGGCCGGAGAGGAATGAATCCTTTCACAGTGACTACCCTAGATCCTCTGAAAGAAGTTGGCCTAGCTGGGGATTCAAACTTGCAAATCCCTGGTCTAAAGTGCTGTACACTACCAACTGCCCTACTAGACTCAGCAGAAAATTCTTGAGAATCAGACAAAGAATGCTATTAAAACCCTTTACCACACAATCCCCACTTTTAACAACCCTGAGGAAGAAGCCTTTTGAAAACATTGTGGGAAAAGGAGAAAATGCTGGTAACCAGCATTTTCTCCTTTTCCCACAATGTTTTCTACTCTTCCCCAAACAAATTTCAATTTTTGAGTCACATGTATTTTGTTGTCTGCAAAAGCTTTTAATTTGGACTGGTCTAATATTTTGCCGTTTGGTAAAGAGTTATCCAGAGAAGGAAGTTCTACACTTGTCCATATTGAAAGCTCTGGCAGACGACAAATTAAATGTGGCTCAAATTATGAGATTAGTCTGTGAAAGGGAAGAAAACATTGTGGGAAAAGAAGAAATCACTTGCAACCAGCATAAATTTTTCTCCTTTTCCCCCAGTGTTTTCAAAAACCCTCTCTTCTAGGTTTGTTAAAATTTGGGATTGTTTAATAAAGGGTTAAGAATGATATGTAATTACAGGCCCAGGATTAACACAGAATGCACTACAGTGAAACTGCTTTGACATGACATGTAATGAATATTCTGTCTTTATACGTAAAACTATTTATAGATCTCCGATAGATTTACAATTTTGTAAGATGTTTACTTCAGGATCATGTGTCCAGGTATTTGGCAATTAGATTGAGGCAAATATTGGAAAACCAAATACAGTCACGGAAACAAAGTAGTGACAAGTAAAAGCGGTTTCACTATAACTGCCGTGACAAGGTGCTGTACACCATAACAAAAAAAAAGCAGGTATGCAATACAGCCCTTAGGCGCTAATTTTAAAAAGAAAAAAAAAATTTAAAAGATGGACAGGGGACAACAAGGCATTTCATTTTCATGTGCACTTCACTATCAAACTTTTACTGACATAATGATCTGCATACTTTCTGAGGACAATCTTGAGTTTTCACTACCCTTGGTAAGAGCTCGTTACCAGCATTTTCTCCCTTTTCCACATTGTTTTCTACCCTACCACTGATAAATCTCCCATTTGAGCCACATTTAGTATGTTGCTTGCAAATGTTTTCAATATGGACAAGTTTAAAATTTGTCCTCTGGTAAGGAGTTAAAACCTAGATAAACTTTGTAAAGCTAGTTAAAAGAGGAAATTGAGTGCCAACTGTTCGTTGGTTGGTTGGTTGGTTGGTTGGTTGGTTGCTTGGCTGCTTGTTTGGTTGGTTGGTGGACTGGTTGCTTCGTTGCTTGGTCATCGGTCGAGAAATCGATCAATTTATTGATTTAATGGTGTTTTCACTTTCAGTATTATTTCAGTCATATCATAATGACAGCTCACATGTTAATGTATATCCTGGTTTGTCCAGTACAAGGTTGGAGCTCTGAACTATCTTGCCCTAGGAAACTCCCATGAAAAGCCCAGTGCTTCCAGTGACGCTGAAATCCAGGGCCTCCAAGTTATGACTCCCACACTTTAACCTTTTACTCTGATGAAGAAAGCTTTTGAAGAACATTGAGGGAAAAGGAGAAAATGCCGGTATTATTTTATTTGTTGTCCGCAAATGCTTTAGATGTGGACCAGTCTAAACTTTTGTTGTTTGGTAGAGACTTGAAAGAGTGATTTCCAATTCATTTAAAACAGTCTGTTTCCATTCTTTCAACTTTTACTTCTCTTTTCCTTTACTTGTGGTAGTTAGTGGTAAAACAGTATGGTTACTGTTTTTTCACAAAGAAAAAAACAAACACATACCTTGCCAGCCAATAAAATACAGTGAATGTTTGGGTTTTCCACCTATCAAGCCTAGACAACATTCTTGGGCAATTAAATTTTTTATACATGGTCCATAGATAGGGTTCAACTGTTCTCCACCCAGTCTGACTGGGATAAGAATGATCACAGGCCTTTTCCACACTGTATCTGCGCTGTCCGTGCCATTTTTGCAGTCCAAATTCGAATTATCCAGGGTAGGATTTGTCAAGGAGTCTGTTGAACTATTTGACATTGTAAAGTTCCTGGGGCGACTAGTGCACATATCAATAATATCTTGTTTGTAAACTGTAAGATAGAAAAGTTACTCTTAAAAAATATACCACTGCCGCCACCAAATAAATTCCACTTTCAGGGAACAAAAAGAAAACTTTAAAAAAATAATAATGAAATAGCACGAAAAAATATCATTAATTTTGGGTCATATCCTTCCTAATTAATTTTGGATTAACCTTTTACCACACAATCCGAAGTTTTAATGACCCTGAAAAAGAAGGCTTTTCAAAACATTGTGGGAAAAGGAGAAAATGCTGATAATCACAATTCCCACAATGCTTTCTACCCATTTAAAGAACATTCTAGTTGGCCTATGTAAGTTCCTTCAACATAAATGAACCTACAATTTTGCTGTGTGGTAAATGAGGTCAATTCAAGTCATGAAAAGGTAAAGAAAACAAGACTTATGCTGGAAGGAGGCAAGCCCTGTATTCAAGTGGATTATGAATTGTGCCAGAGGCCGACAGGGACCATCGTATACTCCGCTAAAATACTTAAAAAACAATCTTGCATGAGTCCACTAAGAGCCTTCTGAGGACAGTCTGACAATTCAAAAAGTATAAAGCAACCAGTACCCACTAAACTTTTCGTAAACTCATGAGCATTCAGTTGAACACAATCCTCTAAAAGGTAAATATATGTAAGATTAATTGATACTGAAGCTAAAACTAGACCACACACTGTATTTGTGTGATCAGCACAAGTGACTCTTTACCAGTAGACAAAATGATAGAATGGTCCATTCTGAGAGCATTTGTAAAAGACAAATTCAATGAAGCTTGAATGATGGCATTTGTCTGTGAAAGGGTGGAAATGTTGAAAAGAAGGAAAATTGCTGTTTTCCCACAAATGTATTGAAAGACCCTTCTTTCTCAAACTGAACAAGTTTAAATTAAAGAATTTGTACTTGAAAGGATAGAAAACACTGTAGGAAAAAGAGAAAATTGCATTTGTCTGTGAAAGAGTGTAAAATGTTGAAAAGGAGGACAAATATTGTTTACCAACATTTTCTTCTTTTCCAACAGTGTTTTAAAAGACCTTCTTTCTCAAAGTCCTGCATACATGCAAATTTTTCCATGGGTTCATGTTTAAAAAAATTACTGACCTGTACAATCTTGAGCAACATAAACACAAAAATCTTTTAGTACGGTTTGAGAACTTCCAGACTTGTTCACAGCATCCCTGCAAAAATAATTATCTTAACTCTTCTTGTGCCATTTGCACCCATTCACCCTTTACCACACAATCCCAGCTTTTAATGACCCTGAGAAATTAGACTTGAAAACATTGTGGGAAAAGGAAAAAATGCTGATAACCAGCATTTTCTCCTTTTCCCACAATGTTTTCTATCCTTTCAGAACAAATCCAATCATTTCAGTCACATTTAATTTTGTTGTCTGCAAATGCTTTCAATTTTGGCCTGTCTAAAATATTGCAGTGTGGTAAAGGGTAATGCATTTACCAAAGAATGTAAAGCAAGATCAGACTGCATGTTTTGCACGATCTGATTTCCACTGCTCTATCAGTAGTTTCGTTTATGCGAATCCAAGTCAAATACTAATAAACTTAACAAAATATCTTCATTGTAATAATCAACAATCCAAATTTGGCACCAGAAAATTAATATCATTTCAGCCACATTTAATTGTTGTCTGCCAATGCTTTCGATTTGGACAAGTCTAAAATCATTTCATGTGGTATAGGGTTAATACATTACTACCTGCAAAAAGGTATATCTGTCCTGAAGCAGAGAACATTGTTAAAAAAAGAGAAAATTGCTTATTCATCATGCGTTAATACACAAAGTCTTAATTATGCCCATCCTACTTCCCAAGAATGTGTGGAAATTGTTTCAGAGTATGGAGTTAACTTTCCACCGAATGACAAAATTTTAAAATCGTCTAAATTCAAAGCATATGCAAACAATTTGAATGTGTTTCAAACAAGGGGGCCCTGGATCGCTCACCTGAGTCAATAGGCGAAATTCACTCAACGTGAATAATTATATTTCTGACCAATTGTCAGGTCAATTGAGCTTAAAATGTGGCCTCTAGAGCGTCCACAAGGAATTTCCGTAAGTTGACCTAGTGACCTAATTTATCACCCCATGTGACCCAATTTAGAACTCACCAAAAAATTTATCAAGACATTCTGAACAGTTTTCAAGTTAATTGTGCAATAAATGTGGCCTCTAGAGTGCCCACAAAGTGTTTCTTAAATTTGACCCAGTAACCTAGTTTATGACCCCAGCTGACCCAATTTCAAACTCACCCAATATTTCATCAAGACAAACATTCTGACCAACTTTCAGGTCAATTGAGCAAGAAATGTGACCTCTAGAGTGCCCTAAAGGTATTTCTTTAATCAGACCTAGTGACCTAGATTATGAGCCCAGGTGACCCAATTATGAAGTCGTCCTAGATTTCATCAAGACAAACAATTTGACCAATTTTCAAATCAATTGAACAATAAATGTGGCCTCTAGAGTGCACACAAGGTATTTCTTTAATTTGACCTATTGACCTAATTTAAGACCCCACATGACCCAAATTAGGACTCATGTGAGATTTTATCAAGACAAACATTCTGACCAATTTTCAAGTCAAGTGAGCCAAAAGTGTGGCCTCTAGAGTGCCCACAAGGTATTACTTTAATTTGAACTAGTGACCTAGTTTATGATCCCAAGTGACCCAAATCCAAACTCATCTAAAATTTTATCAAGACAAACATTCTGACCAAATTTAAGGTCATTTGAGCAATGAATGAGGCCTCTAGAGTGCCCACAAGGTATTTCTTTAATTTGACCTAGTGACCTAGTTTATGACCCCAGGTGACCCAATTTCAAACTGACTAAACACCCCAGGTGACCCAATTTCAAACTGACTGAACATGTTGTGCTCAGGTGGGCTAACAAACTTAGAACAGGTTCACTACATACCAAATATCAAAGCTCTATGCCTGCAAGGTTTAGAAAAGAAGAATTTTGAAGTTTTCCTTCTTTGTTCCTATGTTAGAACTTGTGACCCCCGCGGCAGGGCCAGTTTTGACCCCAGGGGCATCGTATGAACAAACTTGGTAGAGGTCCACAAGGAGATGCTACATACCAAATATCAAAGCTCTACACCTTCCAGTTTCAGAGAAGAAGAATTTTAAAGTTTTCTTTCTTTGTTCCTATGTTAGAACTTGTGACCCCCGGGGCGGGGCCAGTTTTGACCCGAGGAGGATCATGTGAACAAACTTGGTAGAGGTCCACTAGGAGATGCTAGATGCCAAATATCAAAGCTCCACGTCTTCCAGTATCAGAGAAGAAGAATTTTAAAGTTTTCATTCTTTGTTCCTATGTTCGAAACTTGTGATCCTCCAGACGGGTCCAGTTTTGACCCCAGGGGCATCGTATGAACAAACTAGGTAGAGGTCCGCTAGGACATGCTACGTACTAAATATCAAAGCTCTACGCCTTCCAGTTTCGGAGAAGAAGAATTTTAAAGTTTTCCTTCTTTGTTCCTATGTTTGAAACTTGTGACCCCCGGGGCGGGGCCAGTTTTGACCCCAGGGGCATCATATGAACAAACTTGGTAGAGGTCCACTAGGAGATGCTAGATGCCAAATATCAAAGCTCCACACCTTCCAGTTTCTGAGAAGAAGAATTTTAAAGTTTTCTTTCTTTGTTCCAATGTTAGAACTTGTGACCCCCGGGGCGGGGCCAGTTTTGACCCCAGGGGGATCATATGAACAAATTTGGTAGAGGTCGACTAGGAGATGCTACATACCAAATATCAAAGCTCTACGCCTTCTAGAATCAGAGAAGAAGATTTTTAAAGTTTTCCTTCTTTGTTCCTATGTTCGAAACTTGTGACCCCCGGGGCGGGGCCAGTTTTGACCCCAGGGGCATCATATGAACAAACTTGGTAGAGGTCCACTCGGAGATGCTAGATGCCAAATATCAAAGCTCCACGCCTTTCAGTTTTAGAGAAGAAGAATTTTAAAGTTTTCCTTCTTTGTTCCTATGTTCGAACTTGTGACCCCCGGGGCAGGGCCAGTTTTGACCACAGGGGCATCATATGAACAAACTAAGTAGAGGTCCACTAGGAGATGCTACATACCAAATATCAAAGCTCTACGCCTTCTAGAATCAGAGAAGAAGATTTTCAAAGATTTTCCTATTTTTTTTCCTTTCTGTTGCCATGGCAACCAGAGTTTTGGGTGGAATTCAATCTCTTGAACAACTTTGGTAGAGCTTTACCCAAGGAACATCCCTGGCAAGTTTCATCAAGATTAGCCCAGCGGTTTAGGAGGAGAAGATGTTTAAAGGAATTGTGGACAGACGGACAGATGGACGCCGGACAACGACCCATCACAATACCTCACCTTAGCACTTCGTGCTCAAGTGAGCTAATAAGGAATTTGTACATGAAAGGGTAAAAAACATTGTGGGAAAGGAGAAAATGCTTGTCACCAGCATTTTCTCCATTCCTGACCATGTTTTAAAAAGCTTAAAAAATTGGGTCATTAAAACACATGACTGTTTGGTAAAGGGTTAAAATAGCACGCATTTTGACCCAAAAAATTCTTTACTTTTAGTCACTAATGGGCCTTTATCCATGTCCATAAATGTGCAATTCTAGTTCCTAAGTTTTGAAATACACTTGATATTATGTATGTTTACCGTAACAACACAAAAAATTCCAAGTGATTCCACATAAAGCAATTTAACTCTTTACCAAACAGCAAAATTTTAGACTGGACCAAATTGAAAGCATTTGCAGACAACAAATTAAGTGTGGCTAAAATGGTGATTTATGTATTGGATAGGGTAGAAAACATTGTGGGAAAAGGAGAAAATGCTGGTTACCAGCATTTTCTCCTTGTCCCATAATGTTTTCAAAAGGCTTCTTCCTCAGGGTCGGTAAAAGTCAGGATTGTGTGGTAAAGGGTTAAAGTTTGTTGTCCTTACCTCACAATGTATGCTACAGAGGATGGGCCATACCATTCTCCTGGCTGTTTGCCAAAAGATTTCCCAATTTCAGCCAGTCGATGAACAGAAAATGGACATTGATCACTTGGAGAATCACCAAACCAGGATATTATTTGACGATAGAATGTTTCTTGTTCTTTACTCTGGTCATGAACTCTCCAGTCTGGAAGAATATCACAAGTGTTTCATGAATCTATAGAATGCTACATATAAATTTCGGCAAGTCTGTGGGTTGTACAGATTAAGATCAGAATGCAAAAAGTAAAAAGACGGATCTAGGATCAACATTGCCCACCAGATGTATTCTGCAAGGTATTATGGTCACTTTTGTTTTGAAATAAACCATGATATATGTGTGCAATTACATTTTTTCATTAACCCTTTACCAATTGACAAAATTTCAGCCTTGTCCAAATTGAAAGCATTTGCAGATGACAATTTCATTGTGGCTTAATTGGTGCAATTTTTCTTTAATGGGATAGAAAACATTGTGGGAAAAGGAGAAAATGCTGGTTACCAGCATTTTCTCCTTTTCCCACAATGTTTTCAAAAGGCTTCTTTCCCAGGGTCGCCAAAAGTCGTAAAGGGTTAACACATGAGATTGTTTAGTAACTGGATAATAAACAAGAGTTATAAACATAGATACAGGTGAAGCCAGTGCTTGTTATTCTAGTAATTGTTTATTATCCATTTCATAAGTCTGTTCAAACTTATACACCTCAATAGTTTTGAAAAAAATATCACCAAATATTTTTCCTTATTTCCACTATTTACCACTTGCCAAGCCCCCGTAGCTCAGTCGGTAGCGTACAGGACTTGAGAACAGGAGGTCGCTGGTTCGATCCCCGGCTTGGCCAATTTCTTTCCGAGGATTGATGATTGTCATCGCAACAGGATTCATTCTTCTCTCACGCTGACCATTGTTTTGACGATGGTTATGTGGGAAAGCAGTCAGTAGCTTGGAACAAATATTGTGCAGAGTACTGGCAAAAGAAACTCCAGGAGAGCATGGATAGGTGCACTGGCCACCATGATGTAACTGAAATAATGTTGAAAACGGCATTAAACACCATACAATCAATCAACCATACTCCTTACCACACAGTTCATAATCTATGTTATCAATCTATAATTTACCTCGACCCAGAAAATGATTCACAAATGCCTGAGCTAACATCATCTGACTGCTTCTCAACATACAACCCCAGCCACAGTCTGTGGTGAAGTGGGTGTTGGGTAGAGCTGGGAAGTCCCGTCTGTAGGTGAACCACAGTCGACTCTGGAAGTCTCTTTTAAACAGCTCCATGCTTGGCAATGATGCAACCCTTTGACCTGGCTCAAGATCCTCATCTGTAAAATAGTAGACTGCTGGTCTAGCTTATGGCTTCCAATTAACCCTTTACTTAACAGTTCACCGTATAACCCATTACCACACAATGACGAGTTTTAATGCCCCTGGGAAATTGAGTTTTGAAAACATTGTGGGAAAAGGAGAAAATGCTGGTAACCAGCATTTTCTCCTTTTCCCACAATGTTTTCTTACCTTTCAAAAACAATTCCAATCATTTGAGCCTCATTTAGTTTGTCGTCTGCAACTGCTTTGAATTTGGACCAGTCTAAAATTTTGTCATATGGTAAAGAGATAAATGACCCTGAAGAAGAAAGCTTTGTGAAAATACTGTTGAAAAAGGCAAAAATGCTGGTAACCAGCATTTTCTCCTTTTATCCACAATGTTTTCAGCCATAGTAAAGATACCTGTAAATTAAATTTTTCAATAACATTTAATTCACTGTCTTCAAATGCTTTCAATCTGGACAAATTCTGTCATCTGGTAAAGAGTCTTTTCAGATATGTCAATATTGAACACATTTGCAGACAACAAATCAAATGTTAGCCAAAATGACAGAATTTGGCTTGGCAAAGACTAGCAAACATTGTAAATAAAGGATGAAACGCTGGTTAACAGTATTTTCTCTATTTCATACAATGTTTTTGGAAGTTGAAAAGGAAACTATTAAATGATTATTAAATAACTTGATAAAAATGGGTTAATACCAAAATTTGGAATATTTTCAAAATGCTTCACTTCATTGTCTCAGGAAACATATTCATAATGTTGAACAAATACATGTACATGAGAACATGTCAAAACAGAGTGACACAAGGGAAGAAATTGCTCTATATGAACAATTTCCCCAGTTTACTATGCTTTCGGTTACAAAGTGGTCGAACATGCTGTTGAAATAAAGAATGTGTAAAGTTAACCAAAGCCATTCTGTGGGTAATGGGTCAATCTCAGGTTCTGTATGCCAAGTAAAAAAATTTGAGATTAAAATCAAAGATTTTTCACTTTTCCATATTAGGAAAACCTTATATCATTGAACACACTTTTCCACTATTATTTTCCTTTAACCGTTTACAATCCCAAGTTTTAAAGATCTTGAGAAGATGGCTTTTGAAAACATTGTGGGAAAAGGAGAAAATGCTGGTAACCAGCATTTTCTTTTCCAACAATATTTTCTGCCCTTCCCAACACAAGTTTCAATTTTTGAAACACTTTTGTATTTTCATATGAGAATGCTTTCAATTTAGACAAGCCTAACATTTTGTCATGTGGTAAAGAGTTGACTGATGATTTCTATAATTACGGTAGTTATTTCTATACCAGGGTCCATATTCACCAACCATTCTTAAGAATATTCTTAGTGTTATTCTCCAAGATTTTCTACATTTGAAAGTAACACAACTCCTGATTGGCTAAACCATTTGGTTTAGCCAATCAGTAGTTGTGTTACTTTCAAATGTAGAAAATTCTGAAGAACAAGACAAAGAACATTCTTGAGAATGGTTGGTGAATACAGACCCAGTTTATACTGGTATTAACTCTATACCATACAATCCCAACTTTTAACGACCCTAAGAAAGAAGCCTTTTGAAAACATTGTGGGAAAGGAGAAAATGCTGGAAACCTGCATTTTCTCCTTTTCCCACAACGTTTTCTGTCCTTCCCAAAACAAACTTCCAATTTTCAGTAACATTTATTTTGTAGTCTGCAAATGCTTTTAATTTGGACCAGTCTAAAATTTTGTTGTTTGGTAATGAGTTAACCCTTTACCAAATGACAAAATTTCAGACTGGTCCAAATTCAAAGCATTAGAAGACCACAATTTAAATGTGCAAATATGCATGGGTCAAATAATGGAATTTGTCTTTGATAGGGTAGAAAACATTGTGGGAAAAGGAGAAAATGCTGGTTACCAGCATTTTCTCCTTTTCCCACAATGTTTTCAAAAGGCTTTTTCCTCAGGGTCATTAAAAGCCGGGGTTGTGTTGTAACGGGTTAAAGCAACATAAATGACACATTTGAGCCTTTATCACATGACAAAAGTCTAGACTCTTCTAAGTTTCAAGCATTTCCAAGTGATATATCAAATGTGGCTCTAATGATGGGATTTGTCTTTGAAATACAGAAAATATTGTGGAAAGAGGAAAAAATGCTGGCTAATCAGCATTTTCTCATTTTTCCACAATGTTTTCAGAAGGCTTCTCCTCCCAAACTGCTAAACAATGGGATTGTTCAATGAACAGTGAACCTTTTACCAAACAACAAAATCTTAGACTTGTCCATATTGAAAGCATTTTCAGACAACATAATACAGGGCTTTAGTTAGACCCGTAAACCCAGGTTTCGGCGCACAAAAATCTTCAAATACCCTTTTTTGACGCACAGAAAATTCCGAACAAAGGGTCATTTTGACCCCCCAAAGATTTTCAGAGATGCATCAAAAATATATTAAAAAACAATCATATCAAAAAATAATCATGTTAAAGGCGTGAAAATCATCAGAATGGTGTTAAACTGCTGCATAAAATTAGCAAAGTGAGACCGTAGGGTGATAAATGACTTGTTACCTATGATAATCGTAGGTTTACAACTGGCACTACCCTTGCTAAAAGTGATGACACTAAATAAAACATGACCTTAATTAGGTAGAAAACGTTGTGGTTTCCAGCATTTTCTCTATTTTCCACAATGTTTTCAGAAGCTTTCTTCTTCCTATTCACTACAAATGAGATAGTGGGGTAAACAGTTAAAGGATTATTTTACAGAAAGGTAAACTTTTTTTCAAACATGGCAACTACAATTATGTTCGAAAAGGAGCAATTGCTTGCTGCAATGCTTCAAATAGTGTCAATGGCTGGGGTGTAAAAGTTGTAAACGTAAGCTTATGGGTTTTTACAACAGAAGAATAGAAAAGTTTAACATCACAGATGACTCACCATCTGGTCGTTTATGGTAACAACTTCCCAACAAAAAGATTGGACTGTCTTCCTGGAATGAAGCTTTTGTCTTTAAAGTCCAGCCTAGTGAGGTAAAAAATAGACTGAGATTATTGATCTGTAGAGTAATTCTTACACTAATAAATCAAATAATGCAGGTATTGACCATTTGCCACACAATCCCAACATTTAACTACCATTATAGAGAGAAGTATTTAGAAACATTGTGAGAAAAAGACAAAATGTTGGTAACTAACATTTTCTCCTTTTCCCACAATGCTTTCATCCCTTTCAAGGACAAATTTCATAATCTGAGCTACATTTGTCATCTGCAAAAACTTTCAATGTGGATAAGTCTATAATTTTGTCATGTGTGTATAGGGTCAACCCACTCCCATTTATATGACCTTTTACTTTCCTTTTCATACTGTTTTGGAAAGAGCAGTTGCTTTTACAAAGTAACAAATAACTGTTCTTTTTCCTACAATATTTTCCATGCAAGTGAAAAAAAAAAGTCTTTCATTCAAGATGTTCTTCTTATGGGGCCACTCAGTTCCCTCTAATCTGTAAAGGAGGCTCAAGTAAAAAACTTTGTATTGCACTTTAGTTTGTTTGTTTAAATGGTGTTAAATGTCATTTTCAACGTTATTTCAGTTATATCATGGTGGCAAGTGCACCTTCCAATGCTTACCTGGAGTTTCTTTTGCCAGTACTTTGCACAATATTCTTTCAAAGCCTGTGGCTACTTTCCCACATAACCATCTTCCAAACATTATTCAGCGGTGAGAGGGTCACAATGACTACTATCAATCCTTGGAAAAAATTGGCTCAACTGGGTTTTGGAACCAGCCATCCTTCTAGTTTTAAGTCCTGTATACCGCCGACTGCGCCACTAGGCACGGCGTATGGCACTTTAGACTCATGCCATGCTACTGATACTGTCATTATAACCCTAAGAACATTAAGTAAATGCACTCAGATTTTTGAATCAGTAAAACACTACAAAATATCACCATGCCAGGTCTTTTTTAGTCATCTCTAGCAATATAATTATCTTGCTAGAATATGTAGCAATAATTATCTTACCAGAATATCTAAATATAATTAACTTGTCAGGATATCCATGCTTTCCTGGAGTTTCTTTTACCAGTATTTTGCACAATATTTTTCCAAGCCACTAGCTGCTTTTCCTCATAACCCTTGTAAAATAATGATTAGCCATACGAAAAGAATGAATCTTGCTGCAATGACTATCATCAATGTTTGAATAGCCTTCAAAAAATATGAAATACTCAGTGTGTAATCACTTAAATAAAATTAATTGATTTTCACTCCAATACCGTAGGTATCCGAGATGTGAATAAACTCCATACCAGAATCTGATGACAATTTAAAACTTGAGGTTTGCCTTTCGGTGATAAGATATTATGACATCAAAGGAGCCTCATGTGACTTCATTTAGTAAAACATTGTATTTCTGCTCTTAATTTACAAAACACGCCAGACAAAAATTTTTCTGATCGGTTCAACTGTCAAAAAATTAAATGATGAAATTTATCAAACTTTGTCTGATCAGAAACCAATGTTCATCTGATTTCTAAATTCCACATCATAATCATGATGTTCATATGTTCATATAAGTACATGTATGATGATGTCTTATTTAACCCTTTACCACACAATCCTGACTATTATCAACGCTGAGGAAAAGGCCTTTTGAAAACATTGCGGGAAACAAAGAAAATGCTGGTAACCAGCATTTTCTCCTTTTCCCACAATGTTTTCTACCCTATCATAGACAACTTACATCATTTGATTGACATTTTAATTGTCGTCTGCAAATGCTTTCCATTTGGGCCATTCTACATTTTTGTCGTATTGGTAAAGAGTTCATGTCATAGAAACAAACAAAAAGACCAATCTGATATTACAAAATCACATCTTTCTGCTGAATGAAGCATCCATTTTCTATATGCTTGCAACGAGAAATATACTTGCTAGCATGAATTCATTATTGTTTAACAAGAAAATTTGCTTCATTGCAAAAAAAGTCTAAATAGGTCCCTTTAGGTTAATACAATTTGAGAGCTTGTCTTGGTAGTATGACATGAAATATCAGCCACAATTCCTCTTCTACGCTATTTTGTTACCTTATCAAGCCTAGCAACAATGATATATAGGACATTAATTTTTTTTTTCCCAATTAAAAAAGAGATTTATTTCATCGAGTGTACATCAAACAGTATTATTATTTTTACTCGAGGCTGCACCACTCGTGAAAATATTACTGTAATTAATATGTTCACAAGATGAAACAAACTATTCAATCTTTTAAGAAAACAACAAATATTCTATTTATCTCATGCTTCTAGCCCCCTTTTTGTTGGGACTTTTAATCAAAATGGTTACTCAATTCAATCGCTGTCTATATAAAATATATCTGATGAGTTTGAAAGGGCGAAGTACATGGAAGCTCATGGTAGTTCTGTACCAGTGCATTTGTCGATCGGTTTAATTGACTTGTCGACATGGTGAAATTATCAAACCAGTGTTCTCACTAGAATTTTGAAAGTTGGATTCCAGGAATCCAACTCAGGAAAAAGTTGGATTCCAAACTGAAAAGTTGGATTCCATTCTGAAGAAGTTGGATTCCTGTACAGTCAGGATGAATTTCCATGATGCAAGTAATAAACATATAAAAACTGTAAACTTAAGATTGGTGCATTATGGAGACAATGTCTGTAATGGACAAGTCTATGTTTACATTAGAAATAAGTAGCTAGGACTTTCTTTGTAATTGGGCAAAGGGTTAAATAATTTTAATAATTCTTCACTAAATATCTTTTATTCAGACTAGAGCTGTAAGTAATTCAACATGATAATGCATACCTTATATATTCATGATAATAATGACAACATTTATGGACCCATCTTCACAAACATAATTTTTTTTAAATTCATTTCTAATTCCATTTTAATTCGTAACGAACTGAATTTAGAAATGTTTGTCCATGGACCATGATGTCAACTAAATCTTTTCAGTGGTGGAAAACTTTGTGGGAAAAGAAAGAAAATGCTTCTTTACCCACAATGTTGTATCAAGCTTTCCTTCTTAATGTTGTTGAATTCTGTATAATGGATTGTTTGGTAAAGGGCTAATTAGCAGAGAGCAGCTATTGACAATGATGGAGGAACCAGTTGCATTAAGTTAGACTTGTAGAAAAAACAAACTATTAGAAATTTTCTCTTGTCATAATGTTTTCAACTTATAATTAACTAGAGTCTACTGAATACAAATCAAATGATAAATTTTATCTCTTTTCATTCTCTCCTTTTATGATCAATATGGAAGCTAAATTTTCGTGGAACATTCTTCTTAATTAGGTGTTTTCATTAATCAGGCATTGATCCATTATCCCTGTAAATTAGTCTTTAATTCATGCTTTTCAGTAGTTTATGGGATATAATGGTGGATTATGGTTGGATAATTTCACCGTTTGGACCAGTGTATTTACCGATTGATAAACACTGAGAATTCCCCAGGAATTCGCAAACTCCAACAAAAAAGGGAATATTAAGAAGCATTAAATATATATATATATATTTTTTTTTTTTAAAAGATCGAAATTTCTTTAACCCTTTACCAGACGACAAGTTTTTAGACTGATCTAGATTGAAAGCACTTGCAGACGACAAAATGAATGCCTTTTAAAAAGCGAAAATTGTTTTAGGAAGGTTAGAAAACGTTGTGGGAAAAGGAGAAAATTCTGTTTACCAGCGTTTTCCCACAATGTTTTCAAAAGGTCTCGTTCTCAGGGTCCTTAAAAGTCGGGATAGTGGTAATCTCGTGAACATCGTATGGTAATATGATAGCGGGGCCACCCGTAAATATATTACCGATCATGTGCACTCGATGTAATAAATTTCGATCATTCACCTTTAAAAAGAAATATCCTGTTATGTAATCCGTTGATCGATGCATAATTTGCAAATATGGCAAATAACATGCTGTGCAGTTTTGGTATTAGCTATTTCTCATCCACAGTTTAACGGGTACTGGGCGAGTGATAGAAAATAATGCATTCCGATTGGTTGTTAGTCTCCCAGAAGGCCACGCCTACCCCTTCGACTACCCGACTTAAGAGATTACCTATGTATCGGATTTTTCGCCTCGTTAAACATATCGTAAACAATCACTTGATGAACAAATTAAGCTGAGCAACTGATTAGGGGCTGATTAGGGACGCGTGCCCTAAAAAAACTTGTCGTCCGGTGGAATCCTTTGTTAGGATTTTTTGTCGTCCGCCGGAAAAAGTTGTCGTCTCAGACGACAGTATTGGCGTTTCCGAGAACGCTGCAAACCATCATCCACCATATTATTTCCTGATAAACTACCAAACGGCATTAGATAAATTCCGTCACTAAGGTGTGCCAAAATCCTATTAGCAGAAAGGTTAATTGATCCTTTACCAAACAACCCCAAATAACAAGGCTTTTGAAAACCAGCAATGTGTCCTTTTACCACAAATGTTTTCTGCCCTACTAAAAACAAAACCCATTATTTGAGCCACGTTTTAGGTCATCTGCAAATACTTTCAATTTGGACAAGTCTAAAATTTTGTTGTGTGGTAAAAAGTTAACTACTGATAAGCAATCACAAGTCACAGTAAGCCTGCAGGGCTGACCAACCCTGATTCTCTATGCCTCTACATGATCCACATCATAATTCTATAACAATGTATTACATGTGATGAAAAGTTTTAATTCCTCCATATCACTGTCCCACAAATCTGTTCTGCAGAACTGAGTGATTTATTATCTTACCGTATTTCACATTATTCCAGACAGACATAATCTTGTTTTTTACTTTATCACTCTGATCAATTCCATCTGTATCCTGTAGAGAGGTAGATGTATATTGTCTTTTGCTTTTTTCAAACCTATTTAAGTGTTTTGGTTTATGTGTTGTGGTTGAATGTCTGTTACTTAGTAATGGACTAGATTTAAGATGTGACCATTCCTTTTTCTTCATTTCTCGATTTGAATCACAGTCTGTACAACTAAACTCATTTATATTTATGTCTTCCCTACTTGGGTTTGGGTCAACACAATCTTTGAAAACAAGTGATTGTCCTGTGTCACCATCTATAGTTTCATTTTCTGGTATTCGAAAAAACATACGGTGCTCACGTATTGCAGGTGAATCATCACGGTTTACACTTTTTTGGAGTTTAATCCTTGTGATTTTTGGTTCCTGTACATCACCAGTTCTTGACTGTGCGCTCAACTCCGCTGGACAGAGAATAAGTTCTTTCTGGGAATCGTTTTCTACATGTTTTTCATAGTTATCGAAGATGGCGGAAGAATGTCTAGTTGGAGATGATTCGGTGTTAGTAAGTTCAGTCCACGAATCCAATGACTGAACATCATTTGACAAATGCCTATTTCTTTTCCTCCGATTATCATTTTCTTCCATCTCCGGTTCGTTATCCATGACTGTCGAAGTATATCCTTACGGCAACCATTTTGAACGTCACATGACCATTCTGCATTCGGTAAATCTCGGATGATCAATTCATCATTAGTTACGGAATCAGCCGAGTTGTGACGAGTGGAGTCGTACCCTGGAGAAGTCGAACCCTGATTTCAAGGTATTCCAGAGAACTCGTACTATGAATATATGAACCTATAGTACTATGTACCTGCTTACCTTACTTGAAGTTCTGATCTCTCAATTTTAATGAACACTGCTTGTTTTATAATGTTTGAAAATACTTTTTAAATATTGTGAAATTGAGAATTATCTTATGTCGACTGAACTATTTTCGGGGGGTATCTGTTTTCGAACTCGGAATGATATCCAAGTTTTCTTGCGAACCATGAAGTGAATGACGTCACAGTTTTGTGTGAACCGATTATCTGAATGTAAACTACAGCATCATGTCACTGTTGTTAATTTACGAAATGCAACAAAAACAAAACATTATGCATGTTTCTAATGGAAACATCGGTTTTAGTGACAAATTTCTTATTACCCTTTTCAACCCGATATGTGCCCAATTTAAATTCACGGTCTAATAGTTAATTTTAATCCTGAAAAATTGCCGACATGTAACACAGTCAGTCTGAGAGCCAAAATGTCATATTACAATCTTGGAAAAATGTGACAACAGTAATTAGATCGGAGAATTTCGTGACCTATTTTGTTCGGTCACTTATGAATGAATATTTTTTTCAGAGCATTCGCCGCTACAGAAAGAAAATGTTTCCAACCCCTTTAGTAAAGCACTCAATATTTCCAGATGATTTATGATAAAATGGTGTTTAAAGAATATCTTAATCTGTCCTCAGACGTGCATATAAATTGATAGAAGGGACTAACATGCTTTTTTTTTTTTTTTTTTTATTCTGGTATTCTGGTGCTGCTGTCACGAAAGAGCAAACGGCCGCCATGACGCTCATCCGCCTTTTTCATCGCGCTTCAAAAAACTGAGGATAATTGACTCAGAGCTATTCATTTCTAATTGTCCAAATCAGTTCCTTCATGTGATAATTAACATTTTTGTTGAGTTTTGGTGTACATGGCGATTTTTAGTTTTCTATAAATTATGAATTGTTCTATAGATATTGAAAGCCACGAAATGGCATTATTTTCCGCTAGGTGGCATTTTTTAAATACATGTATAACCTACTAAACTGGCAGCCTGTTATCGATCTTCGTGTCAACCGGACGGTTACTGGAGATACAACGGTTACAAGTTAAAAATAACCTATCTAATAGGCCTATGGGCATTCTGGGTACAGAACCGGACTACTTTTCAAGGCGGCAATCAATGCAAGAAATTTCAATGTAAAATATACGTTTACTCACTAAAACCTACCTTGTAAGATTAATCCAACTAAATGGTTAGCTAGCATTTATAAACATAGCCCATATATGCTTAGGAAAAGCCCAGCAAGGTGGGGACGTTTTTTGTTTTTCGGTATGTTGCACAAATCCCGGTTTTCCCCATGTCTATATTTAGAAACTGTCTACAGAGATTTGCAGTAATCAATTGGTATTTAAAAATCAAAGCGTTGAAAGCAATGGTGTGTCACTTGTCATGGGATCCATTGTGCGGAATTAATAATTAGAAAAATAAACAAACAATAATGGGGGACAAACAAGCCAAAAGGAACAAGCCAAAGGACGAACAAACCCAGGGACGAACTGGTTTTGGGACGAACACGGTCAGGAGACAAAGGTTGTGTGTATCATTGCGCGAATAGAAGGCCAAAGAAGTGTTCCCATAATCAATGCCCTAATCCAGTTTATCTTAACACTCCGTTGTTATTTACATATCTGAGTGCTATCGAAACACTTATTTGTTTTAGAAAACATGAATTTAACTGGGTTTACTTCCCTCGGTTTTGCACAAACTACGATACACGATTTTCAAAATACCGTATTGAACTCATAGTGGCATTGTCTTCAACAAATGCCACAAAAATATTTTTAAAAAGTCATGTGTGAGGAGCGAAACTGTATCTCCTTATTCGCAAAGCCGAAATGTAGTGGTCTGGATCAATATCAGAATGTGCTAGCGGTAAGTAGCCTACAACCCGATCCTAATTAACTCATTTGGTTAGTTACAAGTTGTAGTGGCGACGTTAGACATTCTTATACTTCAGAAATGATAGTTTGTTCATTATCTAACACTCCTCATGTCCTTTTCTCTGACAACAAAAATACAGTGTCCTAGATCAAGATCAGACTTTAAAGAACAAACAACCCGATCTTAGTAAACGCAAGTCCTTTAAAAAGTAACACTAAACTGTGAAATAAGAAAAAAAATAGATCTAGTATATTTATTCGACTATCAACATTCATTTCCTTTTCTTTTCAGCCATTTTTTCCAGTGGATGTGACCGAGTGGTCTCATTTGTATTTTCAGATAATCTTTTTCTCTTGAGACTGATCATCTTTCATATAACTTCAAACATATGAGATGTACATTTTGGTCTGTTTTATAATCTGAACTTCTATTTATTGTTCCCAGTACCTTTGAACCCAAGGCCATGCATGAATTCTATACGAGAGCTGTTGCTGTGATATGGCTTAAAAAATGTTAAAAGCTGCGTAAAACACAATTTCGTTTCATCCGTGATGAGAAGTGGGGGCGGCGGGGGCCGCGTCACAATAAGGGAGGTCACTCTTCATATTTTTAGCTCCACTGGCCGAAGGCCAGCGGGCTTATGTCATGGCCCGGTGTCCGTCGTGCGTCCGTCCGTCCGTCCGTCCATCAGGTCGTCCGTCCGTCCGTCCGTCCGTCCGTGCGTTAACTTTTATTTCAAACATCTTCTTCTCTGAAACTACCCATCCGATTTTCACGAAACTTCACAGAAATGATCCTGACATGGTCCTCTTCAGAATTTCTTGAAAGAATTTGATTCCTTCAAAAACTCTGGTTGCCATGGCAACAAAACTGAAAAATATTGGAAATCTTTAAAAATCTTCTTGTCTGAAACCATAAGGCATAGGGCTACCAAATTTGGCATGTAGTTTTATGTAGTAGACCTCTATCAAGTTTCTTCAAATTATAGCCCTGGGGTCAAAATTGGCTCTGCCCCAGGGGTCACAAGTTTTACATAGGCTTATATAGAGAAAACTTTAAAAATCTTCTTGTCTGAAACCATAAGGCCTAGGGCTACCAAATTTGGCATGTAGCTTTATGTAGTAGACCTCTATCATGTTTCTTGAAATTATAGCCCTGGGGTCAAAATTGGCTCTTCCCCAGGGGTCACAAGTTTTACATAGGCTTATATAGAGAAAACTTTAAAAATCTTCTTGTCTGAAACCATAAGGCATAGGGCTACCAAATTTGGCATGTAGCTTTATGTAGTAGACCTCTATCATGTTTCTTGAAATTATAGCCCTGGGGTCAAAATTGGCTCTTCCCCAGGGGTCACAAGTTTTATACATAGGCTTATATAGAGAAAACTTTAAATATCTTCCTGTCTGAAACCATAAGGCCTAGAGCTACCAAATTTGGCATTTAGCTTGATCTAGTTGGAGTCTACCAAAAGTGCCCAAAGTATAGTCCTGGGGTCAATTTGGCCTCATACTTGGAGGGGGGGGGTTCACAAGATTTACATAGGCTTACATAGGGAAAACTTTTAAATCTTGGTGTACATAGCCATAAGGCTTAGGCTACCAAATTTTGCATATAATTATAGCATTATTTAGTGGACAGTTACAAAGAGGGCCCAAGTTACAGCTCTAGGATCAAGTTTGGCCCTGCACCAGGGATCACAAGTTTTACATGGGTTTATGGAGTGAAAAGTTCAGAAACCATCTTGTTACCAGCCATAAGGCCAAGAACTCCCACATTTGGCATGTTATTCTTCTAATACAATATTCCCCATTTAGTCAGACTGTAGCCATGAGGTCAAAGTTTTATAAGGGCCTATATAGTGAAGACTTTTCTTCGTGGTTTATATTTATAAGCCAGTGGAGCGATACAGGGCCATCATGGCCCTCTTGTTTGTCTTTAAGATTGAACAAGTATTCTCCCTTAGACCTTATAATTAAAAATAACAATCGCACCATTGACTCTTTTTTGATGAAAGTGAAATTGCACAGTTCATTATTTACTACATTATAACCATTACTTTGCACAACACTAGACAACAGACTACTTAAGAAATTATTGTGGCATAAGAAGAAATTGCTTGTAATAAGTATTTGTTTTTATACAAAGTTTTTACAAATCCCCCCCACATATTACTTCATGCAATTTATATTGTTTCAAGTCGACAAATATGAATTTAAAAAATCAGTCCATGGACAAACCAAATTTCACCTTTGACCGAATTTACCTTGTTTCACCTCAAACGGACCCAATTTCACCTCAAAATGACAAATTATAAAGCTGTAGTGATTTCTTTTGACCTAAAATTATGATAAATATATGGATACCATAATTTCATGCTTTTTTTAAACTTAATAGGTACTGTGCAACCAGTAATTTTCGTTCAGCACTAATTTTTGTTTATTTCGTGGGTAGGTTAAGACCACGAATTCAAGTTCTTGACAAAGGTAATCCCATGGCCCCCTCTACATTACATTGTAGTTTGGTTCAGCTTTCATTGACTTTTTTCATACGTCGGTAACTACATCTACATGTACACACTGTATGGAACAGAAAATTACTGACACCTTACCGCTATTGTTCCCATAAAGATTTTGTTAAGACTTAACCATAACTGACTAAATATGTTAATTTTTCATTGTTTTCTCTTCATTTCTTTTACCATAATTCCAGCAAACCATAGCATAATTACTGGTGTAGAAAATACACTGAAACCAGGGATCTTATATACATATATATATGATCCCTGACCTGAACGCATAAAATCTTTCCAGAGACCAGTAACTCAGCGAATATTTTGAATCATGAAATTAGACCAAAATAATTGCAACACAATGATTGTATCTGTTAAAAATCTTTCACCAAAGTAAACAGTGTAGATTTAGATCAAAGATCTGACAAAAGATTCTGTCTAAAGTCAGATCTTAATCTACACAGGCCGCCATTGCAACTTAAATTTTGGAATGTGCTTGATGGGTGTATTCCTTTCTGGGTTTTCAATGTTATACAACGCCTGAAATGGTCCTTAAAGGTCCAATCCTGGCCAAAAACACAATACATGTATATGTGTTAAAATGCATCTAAATTAAACTCATACCATTTAAAAGTTTGGAAAATATTGTGAAGATGACAATTTGTTATTGTGTGGTTGGTCCAAGTGTTAGTTGCTAGCAGAAAAATGATTCTGAAATCAAGCAAAAAATTTTAAAAAGAAAAGAGCAACCTGGCAACTTTTAACCTATTTTTGAAATTAGTTTTTCTGCCAGGGACCATCACTTGGCCCAACTGTACAATAACCAGATTGTCGTCTTTACAATAATTTGCATACTCTTAAATGGTATGAATTTAAATGCATTTTAACACCTGCTTTGTTTACTTTTCGAAGCTAAATTGTTTCTTTAAGCTCTTAATAAAACAAAAACTGTGCTCTTAGGACCAAGGAGAAGCAGCATATGAAGGCATTTTTGGAAAAAGAAACAAGACCACCGCATGCGTTTGCCAATGCTCAGCTGCTTGATTTTCAGTAAAAATTATATGTCGAAAACGGGACAAATGTGTCATAAAAAACTTTGATGGTAACCTGCCTTTGTCATATGGGTTTGATAGTTAACAACTAGTCAAGAGTTTGAAGTAAATATTATCAGTAATAACAGAGATATTAAAAATGTCAAAGTTTTTGCACGACAGTGACACAGACAAATGACAAGAGGGCTACAGCAATACCTCAAAGTTTTCTCCAAAGACAGCCAAGCTAAAAATGAGGTTTACCGGCATTTTCTTCCCCCCCATGTTCTCTATCCTCCCCAAGACAAATCCCTGCAACTGAGGTACATTTGTCATCTTATAATGCTTTCAATTTGGACAAGTCTGAAAGTTGTCCGATAGATAACTGCCTGAAAGTATACATGGCAATGTGGGCTAAACAGTTCCTTGAATAGCAACACTGTGCTTAAAATATTAGCAATTCACCAAATGACTAAGTGGTGTTTCAGCCCTTTTGAAATTGTTCAGTTTGTTTGCTATTGTATTTCACATTATTTAATATTATAGCAGCAAGTGCACCTATCCATGACCTCTTGGTATTTTTTACCAGTGATTTGCAAAAACAATCAAGATTACTAGCTCCGTTTTCCACCGAGTCATGGTAAGCTACCATACCCATGAATACCTGTGAAATAGGCTTGAGGAACACCATTGAAAAGAAGAAAATGCTGGTAACATATTCTTCTTTTCTCACAATGTTTTCTACCCTAATGTTAATGGATAAATGTCATTATTTGAGCCACATTTTAACCCTTAAAGCACCTTCACAACTATAGTTGCCTTTGCGGCCAGTGAAGATCAAGATCAGGCTGCACAAAACATGCAGCCTGATCTTTAGTCTACAGTGTTGCTTTGCTGAAACATTGTACACATAAGCAACCATAAAATTGCAATTATTGGGTCGTATTTTAGATGAAAATGTCTGATGGGTATATTCTTTGTCCCCTTAAAAATTTATGCTTTCAATATTGACAAGACAAAAATTTTATCTCTTGGTAAGAGATTGTACCTTGTATATAAAAGAGTAAGATGGGAAATGCTGTGAAGGCCCAGATCAGATGCATCAAAGGCCGATTTCTTAGCCTGAAATAGTTTAACCCTTTACCAAACAATCCCATGTTTTATTGATCCTGGGGATGAAAGCTGTAGAAAACATCAGGGGAAATTGAGAAAATGCCTGTTACCAGCATTTTCTTCTTTTCCTACAATGTTTTCTACCTATTCAAAGACAAAACCCATCATTTTGGGCCACAAATTATTTGTTGTCACCAAAATTTAATGTTTTCAATGGTGAAAAGTCCAAATTTTGATGTTTGGCAGAGAAATAAATAGCTTTTTCCTTCTGCCACAATATTTTCAAAAGTTGTTTGCTTGAAAAGCTGTAAGAGCCATCAAAGCCAGAACCTTCACAAATCAAACACTTCAGTGAGTGAGACAATTATAGTTGGTACAAACAACAGATTTTTTGGTGAATACCTTACTCAGTATTCCCATTTATTTTTTTCAAAATTACTTTTTTGCATCTATACAACTACCTATGTATCTGATATGAACAAGACAAAGCTTTAACCCTTTACCACATGACAAAATTTTAGACCTGTTCAAATCCAAAGCATCTGCAGTTAGCAAATTAAATGTGGCTAAAATTGTGTAAGTTGTCTTTGGTAGAATAGAAAGCATTGTGGAAAAAGGAGAAAATGCTGGTTACCAGCATTTTCTCCATTTCCCATAGTATTTTCAAAAGTCCTTTAAAATACAGAAAATTGACCAATAGTGAAACGTTTCAACCCAGGTCAGCTATGCAGACCTAGATCAATACTCATCGCAGATGCTTTAAGGCCCCTTTTCACACAGTATGGTTCAATTATCATAAAATGTCAAGCTTTCGCACAACAACCCTGACAAACACAGCCAAGCTAATAAAAATATAAAAAATATATGCACAATATATCAGACAACAAAGTTTTAGACCTTGCTGTCTTCAAAATGCAGACAAGAAATCAAATATGGCTCAAAACATACAATTCATCTATTAAAGGGAAGAAGAAATTGTAGGAGAAGAAATTGCTGGTAACCATCATTGTCTTCTTTTCTCCACAGCATTTTGAAATTCCTTTTTCCTTTTGGTTGTAAAACTCAGCATTGTTCAGTAAAGGCTTATGCATATCATACTTTGTATTTTTCAATAATTCATAATAGGCCATACACTGGCAAAACAGGGCTTAACCCTTTCCCAAACGACAAATTTTGGACTGGCCCAAATTGAGAGAGTTTGCAGACGACAATTTTAAATTTGATGAAAATGGCAGAAAGTTATCAAAAAGGGTAGAAAACACTGTGGGAAGAGGAGAAATTGCTAGTTACAAGCAATTTCTCCTTTTCCCACAGTGTTTTCAAAAGACTTGTACTGCAGACACGTGAAAACCAGGGCTTGTTTGGGAAAGGGTTAATGCATTGCCTTTATGAATAATACCAAGCAAGTTATCACATAATTATGGATCCATAAAATACATAACAACAGACTGTATCCAGAGGAAAAATGGTCCTTTGACATGCAGAATATTTACAAGCAGCAAAAAGTTTTGACCAGTGTCAGTCTGTGCAGGCTGACGTGGGTTAATACTTTTTGCAGATGTATAAAGCCCCCTTTTTACAGAGCATGGTTCATATATATATATACACACACATGTGTGCGTGGGGGGGGTGGGGGGTGGGGGGGGTTTTTTACCAGACAAACAAATCTTAGCCTTGTCCAAATTTAAAGTACAGTGTATTGCAGACAACAAATCAAATACGCATCAAATAAAGAATTCGTCCCGAAAAGGGTAGAAAACAATGTGTGAAAAGGAGAAAATGCTGGTTATCATTTTTTTTTTGTCTTTGTTCACTGTATCTAATCATTTGGCTTGATGTTCCACACACTCTTTGCTGTAAGTTGGGGACTGTTCGAACTCAGGACTGTCTGGTAAAGGCTACATATTTTTCAGTAATTCATATAACTACACTGACAACACTAAATGTCTTGGCACTGCTTGTCCCGCAATGATAAAATTTTAACTGTATATAAACCTTTTTTGTTTCTTGTCTTTGTTTAACCCTTTACCAAACTGTGATATGTTAGACTCCTCCAAATTTTAACCCTTATCCTGCTAAATAAGTTAAATGTGACTTTCAAGCCTATTGTAAAAATCCGAATAATGTGATTTCAAACTTTTTTTTTTTTTTTAAATATCTTCTTATCGACAGTTTGGATCCAAGATCAGACTGCTCATTCTGTGCAGTCTGATCTTGACCTTTATGGTCCGCAAAAGTTCAGTGGTTCGCACATAGCAGGTTAAGGGTTAAGCATCTGCAGACGACAAATCAAATGTACCTAAAAAACTGAAATTTGTATTTGGAAGGGTGGAAAACATTGTGGGAAAAGGAGAAAATGCTGGTAACCAGCATTTTATCCTTTTCTCACAATGTTTTCTAAGGCCTTCTTTTTCAGGGTTTCTAATACTCATAATTGAGTAGTAAAGGGTTAATATATGTAATAATCTGGATTGATGTCCCCAACACTCTGTGCTGTAAGTTACTGCTGGTTAAACCTGAAAAAAAAAATTATTAAATTATTAAAGGTATGATACCATCTACCTTTCAGATCAGTTTGAGACAAATTTGCTTTAATCCTTTACCAAACAGCAAAAATGTAGACTTGTCCAAATCGAAAGCATTTGCAGACGACAATTTAAATGTTACTCAAATGATAGAAAATGTCATTGATAGGGTAGAAAACATTCTGGGAAAAGGAGAAAATGCTGGTTACCAGCATTTTCTCCTTTTCCCTCAATGTTCTCCGAAGGCCTCTTTCTCAGGGTCGTTAAAAGTCGGGATTGTGTGGTAAAGGGTTAAAGATCTTGTTTGGTGCTTAAAATTTGTACAAAAGGACTAGAAATTAGACTTGTCCAAATGAAAAGCATTTGCAGACAACAAATGTTTATCAAATGATGGGATTTGTCTTTGAAAGTGTAGAAAACAGTGAGGGAAAAGGAGAAAATGCTGGTTACTAGCATTTTCTCCTTTCTGGTGTTTCTAGAAGCTTTTTCCCCAGGGTCTTTAAACACGAGACTGTCTAATAAAGGGGGTTCATATTGCATCACAGAAAAAGTTCACCTTTTCATGCATTTTTGAGTTTCACAGATACAAGACCAGAGCCATGCAGTGCTTTCTCAAAGGTCACTCCCACACAACCAGCACCGGTAGCAAGGATCTAACCCTATTTTCCTAGCCTTTACCATTGAAGCCCAGTTGTGGTAATTGAAATGGAATCATAAATAAAAGAGAAAACAGTAAATACAGAAATCATCCACAATATGAAAATAATCCCAATCTTGTATGTCAAAAGACAATTTGACGCTTAACCCTCAACTGTACAGAAAAATTTTAGACCTGTCTAAACTGAAAGCATTTGGAAACGACAAATTCAATATGGCTAAACTGATTTGAGTTGTCTTTTAAAGGGAAGAAAACATAGTGGTGAAAAGGAGAAAATGCTGGTTACAAGCCTTTTCTTCTTTTCCCACCATGCTTTGCAAAGCCTTCCTTCCTAAGATTGTTAAAACTCAGAAATGTTTGGTAAAGGATTAAGATAAAAAGACACAATGTTACTCATGGCGATTTGATCTTTCTCCAAGAATGTTTTCTTTCCTTCAACTCTTTATCAAACAACAAAATTTTGGACTCAACCAAACTGAAAGCATTTGGAGACAACAAACTGAATGTAGCTCAAATATGTCTTTGATAGGGTAGAAAACAGCATTTTCTCCTTTTCCCGCAATATTTTCAAAAGCCTACTTCAGCAGGGTCATTAAAACTCGGGATTATATGGTTAAGGGTTAACCTTTCACTCCTTAACAGACGAGGAAATGTTACACCCTTCCGAATTGAATGCATTTGCAGACAACAAGTTAAATGTGACTCAGTTGATAGGATATTTCTTTGAAAGGATAGGAAACAATTTGTGAAAAAAGAAAATGCTGGTTACCAGCATTTTCTCCTCTAAGTAAACATTTTTAATCCTTTACCAAACAACCCAGAGTTTTAATGCCCCTGAGACAAAAACTTTATGAAAACATTGCAGGAAAAGGAGAAATTACTGGTTACCAGCATTTTCTCCTTTTCCAAAAATGTTTTCTATCTTTTCAAAGACAAATCAAGCCATCTCAGTCACCTTTAGTCATCTGGAAACACTTTCAATTTGAACAAGTTATAAATGCTGTTGTTTGGTAAAGAGTGGTAAAAGCCTTACTAAAAATTGTTGAAAGTTGCAACTGTTTGGCTCCGAGTAAACATGCTAAATAAGTAAAATAATTGAGTAAGTGGTAACCATCAAAATACAAGTTTTTTTTTGTCAGCAGAAACCCTTCATATCAGACAGTGGAGATCTGAGATCAAACTGCAAGTTCCATGGAATCTCATCTTATTCCACACAGCCTTCAAAGTACCTCGAGTCACACTTGAGGCAGCCTGAGGGTAAATACCCAAATCTTATCAACTGGATCAAAAAAACAATGTAAAGACTAATACATAATGATGTAAAGACTTACAATATTTGCTGTCGGGTATTGCAGTTTTCTTGTTGTTTAAAAGCTGCTGGACTTTATCTTTCAGCAAGTTCAGTCTTATGCTGGGCACCATCTTTCAATCCACTTTGTACGTCTTGTGCCTACTGCTGTAGGAGGGAATGAGTGACAAGACTTTTAAAACCTTTTAACCCTTTTCCACCCAGTGGCAAGTTTTCACAACCCCGAGCAGGAAGCCTTTCGAAAACATTGTGAGAAAAAGAGAAAATGCTGGTAACCAGCATTTTCTCCTTTTTCCCACAATGTTTTCTATTCTTTGAATGACAATTTCCACCATACAGCCACAATTAATTTGTCCTCTGCAAATGCTTTAGATTTGGACAAGTCCAAAGTTTTGTTGTTTGGTAAAGAGTTAACCCAATATGCATGATAGGAATTTTGTACATCATTACAATGTTTGTCTAATATCTTTATCACACAACAGTATTATAGATTTGTCCAAAGTGAAAACATTTACAGACAACAAATCAAATGTGGCTCAAGTGATTGGATTTGTTTCTGAAAGGTCAGAAAACATTGTGGGAAAAGGAGCAAATGTATGTGACAGTTCTTTATTATCCTTAACCCTTTCCCAAACGACAAATTTTGGACTGGTCCGAATTGAAAGAGTTTGCTGATGACAATTTTAAATTTGATGAAAATGGCAGAAAGGTCTCAAAAAAGGTAGAAAACGCTGTGGTAAAAGGAGAAATTGCTCGTTACGAGCAATTTCTCCTTTTCCCACAGTGTTTTCAAAAGACTTGTACTGCAGACACATGAAAACCAAGGCTTATTTGGGAAAGGGTTAAGAGATATTCATTTTACCACATTACTCTAGCTGGCATTTACCTTTTTGCTAGAAAAAAAAATGCTTTTCACATCTCATCTCATTGGAGACAGGACCTCTTAAACGGGAGTGTTTTGATCCCATTGAAGGCTCCACATTTTCTCAATTTTCAGCCAACATTTCCTCAAAGCTACTATTCACATCTAAACTTTTGATTAGGCAGGGATTCCCCATACAGATATGTACGCTAAATGACCAAAGCTGTCAATGTGCCATAAAATAACATTCATTCATTCTTAAACCCTCAATTTTTTAAAATATCCTATAGTCTAACAGTGTCAAAACTAACCGTGTCAAAAATGTTTTGATGGTTACCTGCCCTTAACTCTTTCACTACTAATGATGACTTGATTACCTTTTGCGGACAGCGTAGATCAAGATCAGACTGCACAGAACATGCAGTCTGATCTTGATCTACACTGTCCGTTACTCTATTTTTAAACTATGACAAAGTCGTTTTCAGTAGAAGTGGAAATCTATTTTTAGAGCTCGGAAAGAAAGTGGAGTTTCCGGAGTTAGTAATGAAAGAGTTAATGTATGGGCTTCCCTTCTGCACCCGATTGTATAAACGTTGGTTAAACTAACCCAGGGTTGAACTCTAACCGACCTAGGGAAGGTGGGTTAAATTTAACCAGAATTCGGTTCTGGTTAAAGTTAACCAGAGCTTTATACAATCGCCAACCAATAATTTAACCCAAATTCTCTCCTAACCAGAATTTTAACCCAGTGAGTAAGGTTAACCAACGTTTATACAATCAGGCGCTGATAGCTAACAACTTGACCAAGTTTAAAGTAAATACCTTCTGTAATAACAGAGACATCACAAAAGGTCAAACTTTTTGCACCACGACAACAACACCGACGACGACAGGGCTATGGCAATACTTTGATGTTTTCTTTGAAAACGGCCAAGCTATAACTGTATGGAATGGAGATAATGATGATGACAAGCGATGTCTCCTTTTGCAAATATTATTTTCAAAATGCCTTCTTTCTGAGGGTCATATAAAACATGCCAGTGTTTGGTTAGCCCTTTACCACACAAGCCTGTGTTATAACGACCCTGAAGAAGAAGGCTTTTGATAGCATTGTAGGAAAAGGAGAAAATGCTGGTAACCAGCATTTTCTCCTTTTCCCACAATGTTTTCTACCGTACCAAAGAGAAAAATCATCATTTTAGCGACATAAAACGTGTTGTCTGCGAATGCTTCCACATACTTTTTGGACCAGTCCAAAATTTTGCCGTTGGGTAGAGAGTTATACTATTTACTTGTTATCCACCCACCTGGCATCTTGTAGCACATCTGGTGTCATCTTCAGCTGCTCATGCTGTCTCTATCACTGGCTGCTTTTCTGGTCTCTCCCAGAAACAACATCCGTCATATGTCTGCAAATTAAACATTGTTACTTATAGTTTACCACAGCTGAAATAAACTTGATCATACAAAAGCTAAATAAATAGGTGGAATACAGGGAAGACATTATATAAGAGTTTTCAGGGTATATTAAAGATCAGACTGTACTTCTTCTGCACTGTCTGCAAAATGTCAAAGTGATCTTGATCTGTATCATCTACAAAAACAGCTAGCTAAATTTCTGCTTAACCCCTCACCACACATTCCTAAGTTTTCAGGACCCTGTAAGAGAAAGCTTATGAAAACATTGCTGGAGAAAGAGTAAATGCTATTAATCTGCATTGTCTTCTTTTTCTATGATATTTTCTACCCTATCAGAAAACATAAATTTGCTGATGTTTTGACTTTGAAAGAAACTAAAATTTGTCATTTCCGATAATATGCACGACAGTGATAGTTGTGGCAAAAGGATATTAACTATAACAGAATACAGATAAAATGATAATCTGACATTTAAAAAGTACATCTAGATAATGCTATAAAGAAAAAAATAAATGAGTTATCTTGATTTATATACATGTAAAAGACATTACTAATTTAGCTTCAATGACTTTATAACATGTGTAACTCTGATTAATTTGGTAAATGTACAAGTCACATTTTAATAATGTAAGGAAATAAAAAATTCACATAAATGTAAAAGGCCAATTTGTTGCTCACCACACTTTGATCTTCATTCTACTGCATGCCCAAACACATCCAACTCCAAACACCTGTAAAGTCTACATCTGGGATGCTGCAAAGCAAGCCTTGGCAACCAACAACAGATTGGTCACCTTTATTATGCATATACACTGTATAGGATTGTATTGATCACTTAACTTCATTTTTACATATACATGTAATTTATACCTCTTTTTACATATACATGTAATTTATACCTCTTAACACTTGTCCTGCTACATAAGTGAAATAAACTTTCCAGCCAATAGTAAAAACCAAGATTTCGCCATTTCAACGGCATTGTTTGTGGGTAGATGTCTCCTTATGAGACAGTGTAGATCCAAGATCTGACTGCTCATTCTGTGCAGTCTGATCTTGATATACACTGTCCGCAAAAAGTCCTTGAGTCGCGCTTAGCAGCCACAGGGTTAATGATGCCAATTTTATTCCTTTACCAGACGATAATATTTCTGATTCATTTTAAATCAAAAGCATGCAGTTGCAGATGACATAAAATGAAACCAATATGCTGAAAATTGCTATTTAGAAGACGGAAAACATTGTGAAAAAAGAAAAAAAAAGTATCTTTATTGTCCTCCATATGAGAATACTGAACTTGAAATTAATTCATTTACCCTTTTTACTAGCCAAAAAAATTCAATTTTGTCCACACTGAAAGCATTTTCATACAAAAACTTTAAATATGTCTAAAATGATGGGATTTGCCTTGGATTGGTTTGAAAATGTAGTGTAAAGGAGGAAATGCTGGTTACCTGCATATTCTTCTCTTCCCACTATGTTTTCAAGTTTTTTTTGGCCGTTAAAACAAGGGATCAATTCAGAGAGGGTTATTTACAAAGTATCCGAGTCTGTACCAAACAATAGAATTTTAGACTGGTCAAAATTGAAAGCATTTTCAGATGACAAATGTGCATCAAATGATGAAATTTGTCATTGAAAAGGTAGAAAACATTGTAGGAAAGGGAGAAACAAGCAATTTCTCCTCTTCCCAAATTATATTTCAAAAGCCTTTTTCCTCGGGTACATCCATGGTTATTGTCTGGTAAAAGGTTGTACAAATATGACTTATGTAATCCCTGTCATGGATTGCTCCTAGAAAACACTGTATGAAAAGGAGCAAATTGCATCTTGTCCTAATGTTTGTCATTGCATTCAAAAGATTTCTACCCCTTTACCAAACAATAAAATTTTATACTTGTCGAAATTGTAGAAACTGAAAGCATTTATTAAAACTTTGCAGATGACAAATTCAATGTAGATGAAATGATGGCGTATGACAAAGTGTAGAAAACCTTGTGGGAAAAGCATTTCCTCCTTTTCCTGCAACGTTTTCAAACGGCTATTTCCTCTGGGTCGTCAAAACTTGGGATTGTGTGGTAAAGAGTCAAGTCTTTCTCCTTTGCATCACTTGTGACAGTTTTCACTTATCTGAATTAAATAGTCTGTAACCAAAAGGGCTAGTAATACCAGGGTGGGGAGTTCAAATCCCACCTGAGGAAAGCTCTTTTCTAGAACTGATGGTAGTCCAGATGACTGGATTCTACCATGCAGATTGTTACGACTTTGTTTGAAAGAGCATCATGCAAAATCCAGAAAAGCATAGATCGCTGCCCTGGAAGCCGGTTTATGACTGAAGAATGTTAAAAAAAAAAAAAACACTGCCCTGGAAGCAGGTATATGACTGAAAGAATGTTAAAAAAAAAAACACTGTCCTGGAAGCCGGTTTATGACTGAAAGAATATTGAAAAAAAAAAAAAAAAAACACTGCCCTGGAAGCCGGTTTATGACTGAAAGAATGTTAAAAAACACTGCCCTGAAAGCCAGTTTATGACTGAAAGAATGTTGAAAAAGACCAAACTAAAATTCATGTATCAATATTTCAAATAAAACTATATATCAGATTTATTTAAAGGTTACCTTCACCGCTGTGTCAAGTCCAAACCTTCCGATTCTGTAAAATATAACAGAAAACTTGGAGAGTATCAAAATAGCTGTCAACATTTACGCCACAGATTCTATATACTCCAAAACATTGTTCCACCTATCACTATTCCTATCTAAATCTTATTATTACAGTAGATTTCTAAGTAAGTCTGAATCAGTTCAGCACAAATTCCAACCTTTTGTGCATTTCTTTTCAAACATTGCCAGAAGGAAAACCCATTAGTTTCTTGTGACCCAAGAACAAAATGACCTTCAAAAAAGGTGTTGAAATTTCTGAGATGATTTGTCCAAATCAATATAAGCATTTGTAGACAACAAATAAGATGTCACTTAAATGATAAGACTAGTCTATGAAAGGGTTAAAAACATTGTGAAAAAGGGAGAAAATGCTGGTTACTAGCACTATCTGCTTTTCCCACAATGTTTTAAAAGGGCTTTAATTTATTCCTCAGGGTCATGAAAACAAGGGATAGTTTGGTAAATGTTTACAGACAAGTGAAATCTACTATAAACAGTGTTAGTACCTAAATGTGGTCCTTGCCTTACTTAAGGATGGCAACAATCACCAATTTCTGCTCAGGAGTACAGAGCTTTTATGAAGGAAACCTGTTTCAGATGAATTTGAAATAACACAGCACTGTTGTTTGTAACATTAAAACTTTCAGTTGTTAGTAATTGGTATCCAATACATACCAGACATCTTATGCATGAATATGTATACAGATTTTGCTCATGGCGAGTACTACAAAGCACTGCCCTTAATACTGTTGTTTCATACATCTACCCAGTAACCCAACAGATGGTGATCTACACAAGCTGCACATTTTGTATGAACATCAACAGAATTGCTTGACAATGTTGAATCACTTGATCAATAGGCACCTTCCCTATATCCTAGTTTCATCATTATTTTTGTCTCTTAATCATCACTCTGTGAAGTAACCCTACAGCTGGTGACCTTTACATGTCAAACATGTAAGACATGAATATGAACAGAAGTTGCCTGATGATGATGATGAAAATCTTTTACATCAACTCTCCTGACCATTATTGTTTATAACTCTGTCCAGAAAACATACACATTACAGACTCTACCACCAAATGTTTTGTGGAGTCCTAACCTCTGAAAAGTTGCCCAGGTGTACTGAAGAGGCAATTACGAAGTTTAAACTGAGGATTGTCTTATGAATAAAGGGTTAAACCTCAGTTCTAATTAATTAACAAAAATTTAAAAGCTCTTTTGCTCTAAGTCTGCTTGTGGTACTGAGTTAATCAATTTCGACAGAACTTCTGTAATACCAAAATACTGCTTGTTGCCATCCTGTTAAGTCTAAGTTATACTAAGCTGTGTACAAGCCTACTTATTTTATCATCTTTCTTCTTAGTTTGGTGGGTAATTTTTGAAGTTTATTTCATCAATAACGTGAGAATGATTGATGTCAAAGAGTGATTGTCAAAGGCATAAAATGATTTACTAGTAATATGAAACATGCCATTGGAGCTTCCAAAAGCAAGAGCACCACATATAGGTGCCAACGCTTGGCTGCAGTTGCTTTAGTGAAAATTCGTAGTCAAAAAAAGGGGTATGACTTTCATAAATAAGGTCAACAACTACTACCAAGTTTGAAGTTGATATCTTCACTAATGACTGAGATATTACAAAATGTCCGAGTTTTTGCATGACTACATAGACATCAATTCAGACAATGACAGGGCTACGACAATATCTCAACTTTTCTTTTAAAATAGCCAAGCTAAAAATCAGAGTACGGTAATTTCTTGGATATTCTGAGAATGTGGGCTTATACACAGGATGGCATACATAAGTAATACATGTACATCTGACTGCTAGACCCTCTTACCAACCATCATACATTTATGGATTATTTGTCTCTTTTTTTATTTCTGATGGGATGAACTCTCTTTTTTCTTCCTGAAATGCACCTGCTGTTCAATACCTTAAAAACATACCATTCTTCAGTACCTGAAAAGCACCTGAACCATACCTACTGTTGACCGAGACCGCCAAATCATACCTAACCATTAAAATTATCTTTCTTTTCTAAACATGTACATTTATGATTATTTGTCTCTTTTTTGCTTTTTTTTTCTAATGAGATTGACTCTTTTTCCTCCTGAAATGCACCTGCTGTTCAATACCTGAAATGTAACTACTCTTCAGTACCTGAAAAGCACCTGAACCATACCTACCATCTTCGTACCTGAAATGCACCTGCTGATACAGACCTGATTTTACCTGCTTTTGTTGTTGTTTTCTAGTCATTAAGATTCATGCTCTGTGAAAAGGGGGTTTAATGACCCATGTCAGCCTGCACATATGTTACACAATGTTTTCTATCCCTCCAAATGTGAACCCCATCCTTTGAACCACTTTCAGTCTGCAAATGCCATCTTTGTTTGCTTGCATTGGAGTTTAACGACGTTTTAACAGCTTAGGTCATCTCACGGCAGTCAGTGAAATTACAATGTGTTTCCTGGCTTTCTCACACCAGTACTGACACAACCATCTTTCCAAGTCACCTACTACCTTTCCCCCGTAAGAGGTGAGAGGCGAAAAATCGCCAGATAGAAAGTTTGCCTCAACCGGGTATCGGACTCACAACCACCAGGTCATGAGTCACATACGCAAGCTATTGAGCTATCCGGGCGGGCGCAAATGCTCTCAATTTGGACAAATCTTAAATAGTGTCTTTTGGTAAAGAGTTAAACCCCCTGATGCCAGAGACATGATTTCTTTTATTACATTTTTTTCATGGGCACAACCTGCACCTTTATTTAGACAAATAAATTTACAATAGAAAAACACATGAATTAAAACATCATGCAGCATTCCCTACCAACTATGAAATTAAGAAATCAAATTTGAACTGCACATGCAAAGATAGGCCAACCTACAAGATATTCATAATTTGGACCGAGACCACCAAATCATACCTAACCATTATCTTTCTTTTTTAAAAACATATACGCGTGTCTTAAAATGTTAAAAACTTCTATTCTAAAACTCATAACTGCCGAACCAGTTCCTCAGCAACCCTACACACCAGATGACATGCTCCTACTATTTTGAATCAAAAACACATGTCATCACAACAGATTGAAAGCCTCTCAGAACGACACTCTGCAGAAACTTTGGGTTGGTCAATTTTGTATCCCTACAGGGTTTTAGACTATATTCAAAGTAATACGCACCAAGATCTTGTACTTGACATCCAGATCGAAAAATATATCTGTCATCACAACAGATTGAACCCCCCCTCAATCTGACACTCTGCAGAAACGTTTGCTTGGTCATTCCTTTACCAACATATTTGTAGGTCTTTGGCAGTCTTAGTTTATACATAACACTAAGAAAGGCACTTCAAAGACCTGTCATTAAGTCCCTGGTCTTACTACAGACAGATCCCATCCATTCCCTCCACTAACCACTCACATACTGGGTAAAACTTTAGAGACAGGGGGAGTGTCAAAGAAAGGATCAATCTAAAATAATGGCAAACATCTTTTAATCAAGATTCCTACATTGTGTTTTGTAAAGAAGGTGACCTTAAATAGCACTGAGTTTTCACTTTCTAGAAATCTTCGTAGTAAAGCCAGTCCCTGTATCTGTCAGGCCTCCTACTAAGCCTACCACTGCAAGTCCTCACCACAGGCACATCTGAGATAGGGCTCTGCACTACAATACAGACCTCTACCTCAGTTGTCTGAGTTTGCACTAGAGACTCCAACTCAAAAGCCAAGGCAGCAGGAGAAACAGCGGCAGGGGGAAAGAAACATTTTAACCTCCTCCTCGGAGTCCTCTACATAAAAGAGGCCCAAGGTACAATCTGCAGGTGTTGCAGAGGACAAAGTCGTTGAGCAGAGAAACATCTCTTCCTCTTCCCCCAAGTCCTCTACAACAGAGGAATCCAAGGCACAGCTAGGCTCTACTGAACTCAGCTCTACCTAAGATCCCTCCTCACCATGAAAGACCTTGCAATCCTTGACAGCAGAGGAATCTAAGGCTCAGCTTAGCTCTTGCGAACCCAGCTCTACCCCAGCTCCCTCCTCATCATGAAAGACCTCAGATCCCAGAATAACAACAGCAAAAACAAAATTTGCTGCAGAATCATTCACAGACAGCACCACATACTCTGACAGTGCAGGAGAGGATGGACAGTGACATCCCACTCCTCGACTGCACCACCAGTCCATGCTTTCTGCCGTTTCTTTTTATCAGTAATTTGTACAATATTCCTCCAAAGCCTCTGGCTTCTTTTTCACATAACAATCATCCCAAATATCTAATAAATGAAAGAAAATTCACATTACTTACACTACTGTAAACAGTATATATACAAATATCTAACTTATATGTAGGCAACACCTAACCACTGCAATTTTGTATCCCTGAATGTTTTTAGACTATTCAAAATAATATCCACCAAAATCTTAAACTCAACATGCAGATGGAAAAATATATCTGACATAACAGCAGATTGAACCCCTCCAGGCTGACACTCTGCAGAAAGTTTTGCTTGGTCATTCCTTCACCAACACATTTGTTGACCTTTGGCAGTCTTAGTTTGCACATGACACTAAGAAAGGCACTTCAAAGACCTGTCATTAAGTCCCTGGTTTTACTACAGACAGATCCCATCCATTCCCTCCTCTAACCATTCACACACTGAGTAAAACTGTAGAGACAAGGGGAGTGTCAAAGAAAGGGTCAATCTAAAACAATGGCAAACATCTTTTCCAATCCAGATTTCCTACATTGTGTGTTGCCAAAAAAGGTGTCCTTAAATAGCACTAAATGAAAATTTTTACTTCCTAGATGTCCTAGTAGTAAAGCCAGTCCCTGTATCTGTCAGGCCTCCTACTAACCCTACCACTGTGAGTCCTCACCACAGGCACATCTGGAATAGGGCTCTGCACTACAGTACAGATCTCTACCTCAGTTGTCTGGGTGTGTTTTCTACTGATTCTTTAGATCAGTAATTTGCACAATATTTTTTCAAAGTCTCTGGCTTCTTTTTCACATAACCATCATCCCAAATATCCAATACATCTTAATAAGGCAAAAAGTTATATACAAATTACTTATACTACTGTACAAAATATATACAAATATCTAACTTATACAAATATCTAACACCTAGCCACTGCAATTTTGTATCCCTACAGGTTTTTAGACTATATTCAAAATAACATGCACCAAACACTTCCAATAAACTTCCAGATAGAAAAATATATCTGTCATTACAACAGATTGAACCCCCCCAAATCTGACACTCTGCAGAAAGTTTTGCTTGGTCATTCCTTCACCAACACATTTGTAGACTTTGGCAGTCTTAGTTTGCACATGACACTAAGAAAGGCACTTCAAAGACCTGTCATTAAGTCCCTGGTCTTACTACAGACAGATCCCATCCATTCCCTCCTCTAACCACTCACACACTGAGTAAAACTGTAGAGACAAGGGGAGTGTCAAAGAAAGGGTCAATCTAAAACAATGGCAAACATCTTTTCCAATCCAGATTTCCTACATTGTGTGTTGCCAAAAAAAGGTGTCCTTAAATAGCACTAAATGAAAATTTTTACTTCCTAGATGTCTTAGTAGTAAAGCCTTTCCCCGTATCTGTCAGGCTTCCTACTAACCCTACCACTGTGAGTCCTCACCACAGGCACATCTGGAATAGGGCTCTGCACTACAGTACAGATCTCTACCTCAGTTGTCTGGGTGTGTTTTCTGCCGATTCTTTAGATCAGTAATTTGCACAATTTTTTTTCAAAGTCTCTGGCTTCTTTTTCACATAACCATCATCCCAAATATCCAATACATCTTAATAAGGCAAAAAGTTATATACAAATTACTTATACTACTGTACAAAATATATACAAATATCTAACTTATACAAATATCTAACACCTAGCCACTGCAATTTTGTATTCCTACAGGTTTTTAGACTATATTCAAAATAACATGCACCAAACACTTCCAATAAACTTCCAGATAGAAAAATATATCTGTCATTACAACAGATTGAACCCCCCCGAAACTTGACACTCTGCAGAAAGTTTTGCTTGGTCATTCCTTTACCAACACATTTGTAGACCTTTGGCAGTCTTAGTTTGCACATGACACTAAGAAAGGCACTTCAAAGACCTGTCATTAAGTCCCTGGTCTTACTACAGACAGATCCCATCCATTCCCTCCTCTAACCATTCACACACTGAGTACAACTTTAGAGACAGGGGGAGTGTCAAAGAAAGGGTCAATCTAAAACAATGGCAAACATCTTTTCCAATCCAGATTTCCTACATTGTGTGTTGCCAAAAAAAGTGTCCTTAAATAGCACTAAATGAAAATTTTTACTTCCTAGATGTCTTAGTAGTAAAGCCAGTCCCTGTATCTGTCAGGCCTCCTACTAACCCTACCACTGTGAGTCCTCACCACAGGCACATCTGGAATAGGGCTCTGCACTACAGTACAGATCTCTACCTCAGTTGTCTGGGTGTGTTTTCTGCTGATTCTTTAGATCTGTAATTTGCACAATATTTTTTCAAAGTCTCTGGCTTCTTTTTCACATAACCATCATCCCAAATATCCAATACATCTTAATAAGGCAAAAAGTTATATACAAATTACTTATACTACGGTACAAAATATATACAAATATATAACTTATACAAATATCTAACACCTAGCCACTGCAATTTTGTATCCCTACAGGTTTTTAGACTATATTCAAAATAACATGCACCAAACACTTCCAATAAACTTCCAGATAGAAAAATATATCTGTCATTACAACAGATTGAACCCCCCCAAATCTGACACTCTGCAGAAAGTTTTGCTTGGTCATTCCTTCAACACATTTGTAGACCTTTGGCAGTCTTAGTTTGCACATGACACTAAGAAAGGCACTTCAAAGACCTGTCATTAAGTCCCTGGTCTTACTACAGACAGATCCCATCCATTCCCTCCTCTAACCATTCACACACTGAGTACAACTTTAGAGACAGGGGGAGTGTCAAAGAAAGGGTCAATCTAAAACAATGGCAAACATCTTTTCCAATCCAGAATTCCTACATTGTGTTTTGCCCAAAAGGTGTCCTTAAATAGCACTAAATGAAAATGTTTACTTCCTAGATGTCCTAGTAGTAAAGCCAGTCACCGTATCTGTCAGGCCTCTTACTAACCCTACCACTGCGAGTCCTCACCACAGGCACATCTGGGATAGGGCTCTGCACAACAGTACAGACCTCTACCTCAGTTGTCTGGGTGGGCACTGGAGACTCCAAGGCAGCAGGAGAAACAGTGGCGGGGTTAAGAAACATCTCAACCTCCTCCACTGAGTCCTCTACACCAAAAGGGCCCAAGGTACAATCTGCTGGTGTTGTAGAAGACAAAGGCGTTGAGCAGAGAAACATCTCTTCCTCTTCCCCCAAGTCCTCTACAGCAGAGGAATCCAAGGTACAGCTAAGCTCTTGCGAACCCAGCTCTACCTCAGCTCCCTCCTCACCACGAAAGACCTCAGACCCTGGGACAGCAACAGCACCAAAGGACTCTGCAGCAGCATCACTCACAGACAGCACATACTCTGTCAGTACAGGAGAGGATGGGACAGTGACATCCCAATCCTCGACTGCACCAGCAGCGTACGGACCACCAACCCTGCACAGAACGAACCTGGCAATCCTACAAAGAGCAGACCTAGGACCCATTATGAAATAGCCAAAGAAATAACTTATCTGTCTCAATGATATCTCTCTGTACCTGAAATGAGAAAGCAAAGAAAAATTTTACCATTGATATTCTTGAAAGCCAGGTTAAACCAGTGTCAAGTATAACCCTTAACTTGCTAAACAAATGAATTGAAACTGTCAAGCCAACAGTAATATTCCAAATGTTGCTATTTCAAAGTCATTTGTTGGGGAAAAATATCACCTTATTGGACAGTGTAGACATAACTTCAGGCTGCACATTCTGATCTTGTTCCACACTGTCCACAAAAATTTCTTGAGTTGTGCTTAGCAGCCTAAGGGTTAAGCTAATTTTAGACCTGCCATTAATAATAACTAATCAGACAAAGAATAAATATTGGCAGAAGAGGTAACATATTTCTTATACTCTATTGCAAGGGAAAAAAATTGCTGCTCCTATTATTAACTATTGCTGCTTTCTTCTCTACAATGTTCTCAAACAGTATTTATTGCAGGGACATAAAAAATTTAGAGTAAAAAAAAAAAGGCTTTTGAAAATATTATGGGAAAAGGAGTAAATGCTGGTTACCACCATTTTCTCTTTTTCTCACAATGTTTTCTGCCCTTTTAATAGCATATCCTACCTAATGTTCTCTACTGATGTGGTCTGCAAATGCTTTCAACTTGGACTTGTCTTATATTTTGTAGTTTGGCAAGGAGTTGTCTTTAAGGAAGTAAATAAAAAAATTTTAGAGTTGTTCAAATCCAAGGCATTTACAGACGACACATGGTTCAAAATTTGGCATTTGCCTTTGAAAGGGTAGTAAATATTGTTGGAAAAGGAGAAAATATTCTTGGAAAAGGAGACAATGTTTGTTACTAGCATCTTGTCCTTTCCCTACAATGTTTTCAAAAGCTTTCTGCAAAATGGTCCTTAACCCTTTACCAAAACAATCCTGTTCTTGAACAAACCGAGGAAGACAGCATATGAAAACATTGTGGGAAAAGGAGAAAATGTTGGTAACCATCATTTTCTCCTTTTCCCACAATGCCTTTAACCTTCCAAAAAAAGAAAATCAAATTATTGAGTACCTGTTATATTGTCATCTGCAAATGCTTTCAATTTGAATATGTCTAAAAATTTGACGTTTGACACTGGATTGCCTGGTAAGGGGTTAACTCATCACTGTGGACACAAATTCACAGCAACTTAAAACTACAGGCCCTTCAGGGCCTGAATCGCTCCACTGGCCTGATTTTGCTTTTTTCCTAGCATACGTAATGAATTCATGGTGCAAAAAGGAAAAAAGTAAACTCACAAAAAAAAGGGGGGGCGCGAGGGGTTGTTGCGACTTTGCTTGAACCCACAGAGACACCGTGAGGAGGCATGGTGAATTGAACAAATAGTGAAAAAAAGTTGAAGTACAGTTTCTCAAACAATTGTTTGGAATCCAGCCAAATTTGATAGGGTTTCAGTACTCATTGTTTTACACAATCCCTGCAAGTTTCAAAGAAATGTGACTAATAATGTGGACTGTGTTGGGTAAACAATACTAAGTCATCCAATGGCTGCTTTTCCTAAACTGATTGCTAGATTTTCTTCATTCTTAACAGAGTTCAATCCCTTAGTGATACAAATAATTTTTGCAAGTTACGAAAAAAATTATGAAAAATTCAAAACAAGAGGGCCATGATGGCCCTGGATCGCTCACCTGAGTCAATAGGTGAAATTTCACTCCAGGGTCACTCTAGAGCGCACACAAGGTTTTCTAAGATTTGACCTAGTGACCTAGTTTTTGACTCCACATGACCCAATTTCAAACTCGTCCCAGATTTTATCAAGACAAACATTCTGACCAAGTTTCATAAGGATCGGACCGAAAATGTGGCCTCTAGAGCGTACATAAGGTAAAAAGTTGACGACAGACGACGCACACCACACGAAGGCCGCCGGACACAGCACGATCACAATAGTTCACCATGAGCACTTTGTGCTCCAGTGAGCTAAAAAACATAAGTCAAAAAAGAGCACCACATGCAGGTGCCAACAATTGGCTGTTGTTTTTCAGCTGATAAAAATTACCCTAACAATTTTTTAAAAAGGTCACCCTAGGAACATTTCTGTGAAATTATTTCAAAATCTGACCAGCCATTCCAGAGAAGAAGAATTAAGAAATTCCTCTTCATGTCCCTATGGTGCAAATAGCCCCCACCACCAGAGACATGTTTCTTGACAGATCAAAATTTTGCAAACAATTTTTGAAAAGGGTCACCAAAGGAACATTTCTGTGAAATTATTTCAAAATCTGACCAGCGGTTTCAGAGAAGAAGAATTTTTAAGAATTTCTTTATTTCCGTATAGTGCAAGTAGCCCCCATTCACCAGAGCCATGTTTCTTGACGGATCAAAATTTTGCGAACAAATTTTGAAAAGGGTCACCCAAGCAACATCTCTGTGAAATTATTTCAAAATCTGACCAGCTGTTTTAGAGAAGAAGAATTTTTAAGAATTTCTTCATATCCGTATAGTGCAAGTAGCCCCCAGTCACCAGAGCCATGTTTTTCTACAAATCAAAATTTCGCGAACAATTTTTGAAAAGGGTCACCCAAGGACCATTCCTGTGAAATTATTTCAAAATCTGACCAGCGGTTCCAGAGAAGAAGAATTTTTAAGAATTTCTTCATGGCTGTATAGTGCAAGTAGCCCCCATTCACCAGAGCCATGTTTCTTGAAGGATCAAAATTTCGCGAACAACTTTGGAAAAGGGTCACCCAAGGAACATCTCTGTGAAATTATTTCAAAATCTGACCAGCCATTTAAGAGAAGAAGAATTTTTAAGAATTTCTTCATTTCTGTATAGTGCAAGTAGCCCCCATTCACCAGAGCCATGTTTCTTGACGTATCAAAATTTCGCGAACAATTTTTGAAAAGGGTCACCCAAGGAACATCTCTGTGAAATTATTTTAAAATCTGACAAGCGATTTCAGAGAAGAAGAATTTTTAAGAATTTCTTCATATCTGTATAGTGCAAGTAGCCCCCATTCACCAGAGCCATGTTTTTTGACAGATCAAAATTTCGCGAACAGTTTTTGAAAAGGGTCACCCAAGGAACATTCCTGTGAAATTATTTCAAAATCTGACCAGCGGTTTCAGAGGAGAATATTTTTAAAGAATTTCTTAGAAAATTCCATTTCGTTGCCATGGCAACCAGAGTTTTTGATGGAATCAAATTTTGTGAATATTTTTAAAGAGGACCTCCCAAGGAACATTTCTGCCAAGTTTGGTCCAAATTGGCCCAGTGGTTTAGGAGGAGATGATGTTTAAAGAATTGTTGACGACGCACGACGAACGACGCACAGACGCACGACGCACGACAGACACCGGGTGATCCTAATAGCTCCCCTTGAGCACGTTGTGCTCAGCTGAGCTAAAAAATATGTTACTACTGCATGAACAAGAAATGTAAATTTTCAACTTTAAATGGCTCCTTTTGCCATAATGATTGTCATTTTTTGTTCAAAATGGATAGGATTCAAGCTATTGATAATATAAAGCAACTGTGCAAGTTTCATGTAAATTCAACCATAAAATTTAATGCCAACGTCATCGCATAAACTAGAATTGTAAATTTTCAAATTTAAATGACTACTTTTCCCATACTGATTGTCAATTTTATTTCAAAATCAATAGGGTTCAAGCTTTTGATGATACAAAGCAACTGTGCAAGTTTCACAGAAATCCGACCACAGACTTTATTGCATAAACAAGAAAAGGAAATTTTGATCTTTGAATAGCTACTTTTCCCATACTGATTGTAAGATTTTTTTCAAAATCAATAGGAATCAAACTATTACTGAGATAAACAAACTGCACAAGTTTCACGCAAGTCCAACCACAAATGCAGACTTTATGGTATATAGAAAAACTCTAAATGGCGGCTTTTTCAACACTGGTTGTCAGATTTTTTTCAGTATCAATAGGATTCAAGCTACTGATGAGATAAACAAACTGCAAGTTTCACAAAAATCTGACTACAAATGCAGCCTTTATCAGGTAAACAAGAAAAAGAAATTTTAAACTTTAAATGGCTACTTTTCCCACACTGATACTCCCATTTTTTTTTAAATCAATAGGATTCAAGCTATTGATGAGATAAACGAACTGTGAAAGTTTCACGAAAATCCAACCACAAATGTAGAATTTATTGTGTAAACAAGAAATTGAAATTTTGAACTTTTAATGGCTACTTTTCCCACACTGATTGTCAGATTTCTTTTTCAAAATCAATAGGGTTCAAGCTATTGATGAGAAAAACAAACTGTGCAAGTTTCATGAAAATATGACAAACACAGACTTTGTCGCGTAAACAAGAAAACGGACGGACAAACAGACAGACAGATGGACGGACAACGGAAACCATGCTATGACATAAGCTCTGGTGGCTTACAGACAGTAGAGATAAAAAAAAAGGTATGTCACATAGGGACAAATTCAGACCTCAGGTTTAAAACAGACATTTAATCAATCTGGCATGACCAGAGAATGCCAATCTCTCCTTTTGCCATAATGTTTTCAAAAATATTCTGCTGCAATATGAAACATAGATATAAATTAAATGCAGGGAGAGGGTGCTGCAGGGTCCAACCTTCACCTCCTCTGTACCCCATTCCCCCATGGTTGGAAGTTGGCAAATGGCATTTACTGTACTGTCCCTTATTATCGCTCCCCCCTCCAATTAATGCTCCCGCATTTTTTTTCTTACTACAAAAAAAGCTTACAAGACTGCCATTCCATGGATAAAGATAAAAAAAAAAACCTGGCTGAAATACACATACATATTTCACCTAATTCTAATTTTACATGCCAGGCGCCATGCAAAACACTGACAGGGCCCTCCTATTTCATAGCCAATTTCCCGAAATTTAAGCGCTTTCAGTTAGAGTAAGTAAGGTACTCTGATCCAAATCATGGTTAGTGGCGAGTGCAAAGCAACCGCCATTTTTGAAAGACTCACTGTATATGCAGTAATGCAGAATATTGATTTTACCACCAATCATTATTTAATTTGACATCCAATGTCATTAGTATGGGTCACTGGTATTCATTACTTCACTTTCTTAAAGTTTTTTCAAAGTTAGTTGACAAATTTTGTGTTATCGGAAGTTTATATTGTTATTGGAAGTGTATGTGTATTTGGATAGCTAGGTGTTAATGACATCGATTTGTGAAGTAATTGGGATTATACAGACCCCATACTGGTAAGTTTATTTATAAATATCTGTTATTACTGATTTCCGTAAGTCTTCGTTTGAAAAGTTTTAGTAAAGTCATCTTGCCTTCGAAAGTTTGTCACTCCAGTTGTCGATTTTAAGATAAGGTCGGATGTGGCCGCTGGACTAAGAAATATAGTGGGGGTGCTACTATTAGGGAGGGAGCATTAATTAGATGAAATACAGTGATCTTAATTACTTCACAAATTGATGTCCTTAACACCTGACTATCCAAATAGACATACTATTCCAATAACATTTTAAACTTCCGGTCACACAAAGCGTTAACTTAGAATAACTTTGAAAAAGTGAATGTATCGAAGATCAGAGTCACAAATTAATTGTAAATGCAATTTAAAATACCAAATGAATCATGATATCATGATCTTTAGTAAAATCAACATTCTGTATTAAATACTGCCTGTGCATTTAAGAAAGTGAAAGTATCAAAGATCACTGTCACTAATTAATCGTGACTGCTATTTAAATTCCAAATGAATCATGATCAGCGGTAAAATCAACATTCTGCATTAAATACTGTATTGTGTATTAAAGAAAGTGAAAGTATCAAAGCTCAGTCACTAATTAATCGTGACTGCTATTTAAATTCCAAATGCATCATGATCAGCGGTAAAATCGACATTCTGCATTAAATACTGCATGTGCATTTAAGTGAAAGTATCGAAGATCAGCATCACTAATCAACGATCAGCAGTAAAAGTGATATTCTGCATTAAATACTGCATGTTTCTCAAATGGCATCGCTCCACAGTCAGCGCTGACTAAAACCTGTTAACGTCATCCTCAGAAAATTCTGTCATTTTATCTCTATTAATTGCCCCCCTTTTGGAAAATGTAACTCTCCCAGGGGCATTTAAAAGATTCAATACGGTATGCTTCAGATCATCATTTTAATTAACAATCTTGTGTTTCAACAACACCAAGAATGAAAGGTTTTGAAAACTTTGTGAATTAATGCTGGCAACATTTTTTGTCATCTACAAATGTTGTCAAATTCAACCATGCAGTCTAATCTGTTGTCATCTGGTAAACAATTAATTTGTTTTTTTGTTTGTATTATAGTTTAACACTGGTAAACTGTTAGAACTATTTTCTACTTTCTTATGATTTTTCTCACACTTAACTGTAACCAAACAACCAGTGATTTTATGGAGATGTTTTTGAAAACATTGTGAGAAAAGGAGAAAATGCTGGCAACCCACATTTTCCTCCTTTTCCCTTAATGCTTTCTACTCTTTACAAGACAAATCCCATCAAGGGAGTCCCATTTTTGAAGCTCCAAGTTTATTCAACTGATTGTATGGTGCTTTACTCCGTTTCAAAAATTATTTCAGTCAGGTCGCAGCTGCCAGTGCACCTATCCCTACTTTCCTAGAGTTTCTGTTCCCAGTTCCTGGCACAATAGTCTTCTAAAGCCACTAGCTGCTTTCCCATATAACCATCGTCGAAACAATGATCAGCAGTGAGAGGGAGGAATGAATCCTGTCACAATGGCTAACATCATTCCTCAGAAAAAAATTGGCCGAACTGGGGATTCAAACCAGCAATCCTGTTCTCAATTCCTGTATGCTACTTAGTGTCTGCACTACCAAGGCTCAGGAATAATTACCGAATTTAAACTCAAGATCTGATCTAGATACAAGCAGTTCATAACAGTAACTATGGGCCATATTTTCAGGTTCAATACAGCATATTTTTTCATTTGCTGTTTAATATAGTTGCTGGGTAACATTTGCTACAGGCACCATGCAATTTTTTGCATGATTTTTCAAATATTGTAGATGGCTACTCGCTATGGCCTTAGCTGCTTTCTCAGGGTCATAAAAAGTCATGATTGTGTAGTAAAGGGTTAAACCCATCAGAAAATAAATATAATGAAGGCATGTTCAATATCATCATAGTTATGTTGAATGGTGTTTACGCCGCTTTCAACATTATTTCAGTCATATCACGGCAACAGCTCACATATCCATGTATTTCCTGGGTTTCACCCGTACTAGGCTAGGGTCTGAAGTGTCTTGCCCAAAGACACTCCCATAAAAGACTTGGTGGATCCAGTGAGGCTCAAACCTGCAGAGAGGTCCTGCATGGCTCAGTGGTAAAGTGTGGGACTCGGGTTCGAGCCCTACCTGATCCGCTGGGTTTTTCATTGGTGTGTCCTTGGGCAAGACACTTCAGAGCCCTAGCCTAGTGCTGGTAAATCCCAGGAAACACTTGAATATATCAGCTTTCGCCATGACATGACTGAAATAATGTTGAAAGCGGCATAAAACACCATTCAATCAATCAATCAATCAATCAAACCTGCAGCCTCCAGGTCACGAGTCCTGAACTTAACCACCAAGCCATGCAGGACCCCAGTTATGTCAGTGTGAACAGTGCACTTACAAATGCTTTCCTGGCATTTCTTTTACCAGCATTTCATACAGCATTCTTTTCACGTCACTGGCTGCTCCCCACAGAAACAATTGACTACTGATAGAGGAATGAATCCTGTTTAAATGATCATCACTAACCTTGGGGAAAATTTGGCCAAGCTTTACAACAGACACAATAATCTAGTCAACAAATACAAAGCAGGAGCAGTTGAACTGGTGCCCTGTCTTTAAAGAAATTGCTTTCAAACAAGAGAAAAACTGGAAACCGATTTAGTCTTATTTCAAGCATCAGAGAAACCTTGATTATCTCTGACATGAAATGCCTGTGCACTGGAGAAAGAGAATTTTGAGCATCAGAAAGCAAACAGGCTGATCTCAGTGGTGAATCTAAAAAATTTAGGCTAAATTAATGGATTGAAAGGTGTTTTTCGTCACTTTCAACATCATTTCAGTCATAACAGCAACAGCTCATATATTAATCCAGTATTGGGCTAGGGCTCTGAACTGTTTTGTCAAAAGACACTGCCACAAAAAAATCCAGCGCTTCCAGTGAGGCTCAAACCCTGCACTTTACCACTGAGCCATGCAGGACCCAATAAACAAAATTTAGCTCAGGACTAAATTAAGGTGCTGAACCTTGACTTTTGCACAGCTAAACTCTTTACCACACAAGCAAATTATAGACTTGTCCAAATCGAAAGCATTTGCAGAAGTTTAAATGTAGCTTAAATGATTGAATTTGTCATTGATAGGGTAGAAATCATTGTGGGAAAAGGAAAAAATGCACATTCCCTGCATTTCTCCTTTCCTCACAATATTTTGAAAGGTTTCTACCTCAAGGTCATTAAAACTCAGGGTTGTGTGGTAAAGTGTTAACTCCTTATACCACACGACAAAATTTTAGACTGGTCCAATTGGAAAGCAGTTGCAAACAAATTGAATGTGACTCAAAAATTGAAATTTGTTTTGGGAAAGGTAGAAAACATTGTGGAAAAAGGAGAAAATGCTGGTTACCAACATTTTCTCCTGTTCACACAACGTTTTCAAAAGGCGTCTTTCTCAAGGTCATTAAAACTCAGGGTTGTGTGGTAAAGGGTTAACCTATCATTGGCACTGGAGAAACAATGGCATTTTCTATTGAGGACTGTCTGTTTTTCATAGTTTGTAACAAGGTTTACTCTTCTTATGAACATTTTGATATTTGGTGAAGTCAATAAAACACAAACAAAACAATAATTTAAATTTGCTAATTCATCATTTGTCATTTCATCATATATTTGAAAATCACACTCGGAAGTTTGACCCAAAGCTTCAACATTTGACCCCAAATATCGGAAATTGGGTGTCAAAAATGACCCTCAAAATTCAACATGAGGCAATTGCTATTACAATTACAATCATCAATCCTTGGACAGAAATTGGCCGAGCAGCAGATCAAAACCAGCTATCTCATGGTTTAAAGTCCAGCATTTCAGAAAGTCTGCGTTTCTTTGTTTTTGACATGGATAATTAAAGGTTGACGCAACAAAAAAAATTGCTTCTTCCCTGATACAACATAAAACAGAAGTAAAAATTTACATAAACATTTGATTCACTTAATGTATCTTACGAAATTGTTGAGTATATAACCGCAGAATCATATCGAAACCACATTCTACAACTGAATTTTTTGTTTCCGGTTAACACTGCATCAATCTAAGAGGTGACATCATTCTGTGTGACATTGCTGTAGTCTTCCCTGTATAGTATTCTGTGTTTGTGGTATTATGAAAAATCTTAATACAATAGCTGAAGCAATTTTTAAGATATTTCAAAATTCAGGGGGTCCCTATGAACTGCAAACCACCTATACAAGGTTTTTCGAAGATTAAGCCTGTTGACCTACTCTTTGACCTGACATGACCCACTTTTAAACTCTCTCTGAATATCATCAAGACCAAAAATGAAACCTCTAGAGTGTGCACACAGTTTTTATAAGATTAGACCTGGTGACTAGTTTTTGACCTGACATGACCCGTTTCCACACTTATCTGAGATATCATCAAAACAAACATTCTAACCAACTTTCATGAGTACTGGATAGTAAATGTGGCCTCTAGAAAATAAAACTTTCAATGATTTGATCCTATGATTTACTTTTGGACCCAATATGACAAATTTTCAAACACATTAAAGAAATAGTCAAGACAAAGTTTCTACCCATTTTTCATGAGTATTGGACTGAAAATTTGGCCTCTAAATTGTTGATTGTATGGTGTTTTAATGCCGTTTTCAACATTATTTCAGTTATATCGCAGCGGCCAGTGCACCTGTCCATGCTTTCCTAGAGTTTCTGTTACCAGTACTCTGCTCAATATTCTTTCCAAGCCACTGGCTGCTTTCCCACATAACCATCGTCGAAACAATGGTCAGCGGTGAGAGAGGAATGGATCCTGTCTCCATGACTATCATCAGTCCTCGGAAAGAAATTGGCCGAGCCGGGGATCGAAACAGCGACTTTCTGTTCTCAAGTCTTGTATGCTCCCGACTGAGCTATTGGCTTCTAAAGCAAAGACAAGGTTTTCCAAAGATTTTACCTTGTGACCTACTTTTTGACCTGACTGACCAATTTTCTAAATCGTCCTGAATATCATCAAGACATACTTTCTAACCACGTCAAGAGTACTGAACTGAAAATGTGGCCTCTAGAGTGTACACAAGTTTTTTCTAAAATCTGACCTAGTTACCTGGTTTTTGACCCGACATGACCCATTTCTAAACTCCTTTGAGATATCGTCAAGACACAAATTTTGACCCATTTTCAAGAATATTGGTCTGAAAATGTGGCCTCAAGAGCTTACGCAAGGTTTTTCAAAGATTCGACTTAGTGACCTGGTTTAGACCAGATGTGACCCACTTCAAGACTCATTTGAGATATTCAAGACAAAATTTCTGAAACAGATTCATAAGTACTGGATTGAAAATGTGACCTCCAGACTGTACACAAGGCTATTCTAAAGTTTGAACTAGTGACCTAGCTTTTGACCTGACATGACCCATTTTCAAAGCCATCCGAGATCCCATCAAAACAAACATTCTGACCACTATTCAAGAGGAATGGACTAAAAATCTAGCTTCTCGAGTATACACAAGTTTTTTCTAAGATTTGACTGAGTGACCTAGTTTTTGACCCAACATAACCCAGTTTCAAACCTGTCTGAGATATCATCAAGACACCAATTTTGATCCACTCTCCAGAGTATTGGGCTCAAAATGTTGCCTTGAGAGCATACACAAGGTTTTTCAAACATTTGACCTAGTGACCTAGTTTTCGACCCAATGTGACCCATTTTCAACTTATCCAAGATATCATTTAGACACACATTCTGACCAAGTTTCATGAGTATCCGATTCAAAATGTGGCCTCTAAGGTGTACACAAAGTTTTTCTAAGATTTTACCTGGTGACCTAGTTTTTGACCTGATATGACCCAATTTCAAAGTATTCGATATACCATCAAGACATACATTCTGAAGAATTTTCATGAGTATCCGACTGAAAATGTGGCCTCTAGAGCGTACCAAAGGTTTTTCCAAGATTTGACCTAGTGACCTAGTTTTTGGCCTGACATGACCCATTATCAGAGTCATCACAGAAATAATCAAGACAAACATTCTGACAAAGTTTCATGAGTATCCAACTGAAAATGTGGCCTCTAGAGTGTACACATTGTAAAAGTTAAGGACGCACAACACAGGACAGACAACAGACACAGCACAATCAAAAAAGCTCATCTTGAGCACTTCAAAGTTTTATATTTCATGGATGAATACAACCACCAAGCATATAATGTACTAAGGATTTTTCTTGGCTCTTTTGTAGATAGTTTAGATGCAGACGACTTTAACCCTTTACCAAACAACAAAATTTTTGACTTGTCCGTACTGAAAGCATTTACACGCGACAAAATAAATGTGAATCAAAAATTAGTATTAATTGCTTTTGGAAGGGTAGAAATTATTGTGGGAAAAAGAGAAAATGCTGGTTGGTTACCAGCATTTTCTCCTTTTCCTGCAATGTTTTCAAATGCTTTTTGTATTGGAGTTTAACGCCATTTTAACAGCTCAGGTCACATCATGGCTGTCAGTGACACACTCATGTGTTTCCTGGCTTTCTCATACCAGTACTGACACAACTTTTCTTTCCAAAGCCACAGACTAGTTTTCTCACATGCATCAAAAATGCAGGAAAGAAAGTTTGCCTCAACCGGGTATCAAACTCACAACCACCAAGTCACAAGTCAGATACACTAACCACCGAGCTACCCAGGCTACCCATTTTCCAATGCCTTCTATGTCAGGGTTTTTAAAACTTAGGTTTGGGTGGTAAGGGGTTATGATATCTAATGTAAAGGCACAGAAATATAAATCAGGTTTTATAAGAAACATGGCTACAAGAGCTTATATACCCACAGCCTTTTACTTCATGGATAAATGCACTACACCAAACACAGTGTACTACGGATTTTTCTCACTATCTTGCGATTGAATGAATGAATGAATGTTGTTTTATGGCGCATCCACAGCTTTGGTCATTTAGCACGCATGTCTGTATTAAAAGATGGTTAAAACAGGAATTTTGGGGTAAAAAGATTTGAACATAATGATGACAATAAAAAGCTTGAGTTAGGAAGGATTATGAGTGATTTTGATTGGTATAAAAGATATTATTGAGTGACAGGGCAATCCCTATCAACTCAAAAAGTTTTAAATGATGAAGTTAAGATTGTGATAAAAAAATCTAAACAAAAATGTTAAATTGATAGTCAAAAGGTCTTTAGATGAATAGGGATTATGTGTAACTTTTAATGTGCATAAAATATTGAGTGGCTGGGCATTCCTATCTTGCGATAGGTGGCATTTTTCATAGAATATGACATGCACAGACAACAATTGTTTTCTAGGCTTTTTGTAGACGGTTTAGATGCAGATCAGACTTGTCCGATCCAATCTGGGGTATTTAGGCAAAAAGAAGAGTACCTGAGTAAAGTCATAAATCTACAGCTGATAAATCTGAAGAGATCCTGGTTTTAATGATGTAAAACAAATGAAAGTGACCTACTTTTTGACCCGACATGGCCCAATTTATCAGGCTGAAAATGTGGCCTCTATAGTGCACACAAGCCTTTTTCCAAGATTTGGCCCAATGACCTACTTTTTGACCCAATGTGACCCAATTTCAAACTTGTCAGAGAAATTATCAAGACAAACATCCTGACAGAGTTTCACGTGTATAAGGCTGAAAATGTGCCCTCTAGCATGCACACAAGATTTCTCTTAAGATTTTGGCAAGTGACCTACTTTTTGACCTGATATGATCAATTTCAAACTTGCCTGAGATTTTATCCAGACAAGCTGAAAATGTGGCCTCTACAGTGCAAACAATGTTTTTCCACGATTTGGTCCTGCAACCTACTTTCTGACCCGACATGACCAAATTTCAAAGTTGTCTAATATTTCATTTCATCCAGACAAACATTCTAAGTTTAATGAGTATCAGACTGAAAATGTGGTCTCTACAGTGCACACAAGGTTTTTCTAAGATTTGGCCCTGTGACCTACTTTTTGACCCAACATGACCCAATTTCAAAATTGTCTGAGGCTTTATCAAGACAAACATTCTGACCAAGTTTCATGAGAATTTGGCTCAAAATGAGGCCACTAGAGTGCACACAATGTAAATGTTGACAACTGGATGATGGACAAAGCCCGAAAGTTTTAATGATCCAAAAGAAGAGAAGGAGAAAATGCTGATAACCAGTATCTCTACCCTTTCAAAGACAAATCCCATCCTTGAGCTAAAATTAATTTATCGTCTGCAAGTGCTTTCAAATTGGGCATGTTTAAAACTTTGTTGTTTAGTAAAGGGTTATTGTTATTGTTTTATTGTAAAGTCTCTCTACAGTTGATAGCATATGAATATGATCCATGCTCTGGCAAAAGGCTTAGTGCATCTCCGTGATCCATGATAACGGTCAAGTTGTCACATAATTATGGATCGAAAATAGCCACTTTTTCTAACCCTTTGCCAAATGACAAAATAATAGGCAAGACCAAACTCAAAGATGATGAAACAAATGCGACTCAAAAGTTGAAATCTGTTTAGAGAAGGGTAGAAAATATTGCTGGAAAAGGAGAAAATGCTGGTTTTTCTCCTTTTCCCACAATGTTCTCAAAAGCTCTCTTTCTCAGGGTCATTAAAAGTCGGGATTGTGTGGTAAAGGGTTAATATCCAACTTAACAATTAGGTAGGTAGACTGGTCCTTGGACATCCAGAAAATTGACCAATAGCAAAAGTTTCAGCCGAGGTCAGCTTGTGCAGACTGTGCAGGCTGACCTTAGCTGATACTTTTCGCAGATGCATTAAGCTGCCATTTTACAAAGCATGGCTCATATGTTTTCAAAGAAGGGGTAATTACTTGTAAAAAGCAGTATTAACCCTTTACCACACAATCCCGAGTTTTAACGACCCTGAGAAAGAGGCCTTTTGAAAACATTGTGGGAAAAGGAGAAAATGCTGGTAACCAGCTTTTTCTCCATTTCCCACAATGTTTTTTTGTCCTTTTACAGACAAATCTGAACCATATCTTATCTTTTTTTTTTGGTTCTCTACAAATACTTTCAATTTGAACGTGTAAAATTTTGTCATGTGATAAAGGTTTAAATTGCATCTCTATCCATTTTGTTTTCCATATTGTTGAAAAAGAGTTTTTCTTTCCTTCAATTCCATGCTCCTTTGAGAGAGTTACAGTTTTCCCTAACCCCTCTAAATTTGGACTCTCAAATTTTCTGAATATCCTCCAAAATTTAATTATATGTATATATCTTCTTTAAAAGATAGTTTACCACACAATCCCAAGTTTCAACAACCCTGAGAAAGAAAGCCTTTTGAAAAAAATGCAGGCAAAGGAGAAAATGCTGGTAACCAGCATTTTCACCTCTTTTCACAATGTTTTCTACCCTTTCAGAAACAAATATCATTAACAGGGTTCCCACTCACGCACATATGTGCGTGATTCACGCACTGAATTGAATAATGATGCACAGAAATATGAAGTGAAACGTGCACGCACGCACAGATTTCAGGGCTCGGGTTGTCGATCACCAGTGGCGCCAGTTGGGACAAGTTAACAAGTGTGAAAGTCACTGTTTATCACCGCTAATCAAACTTGGTATCAATACGCTTTTCTAGTGTAAAAATCAAAGGTTTTGAAGTTACATGCTATTCTTATTGACAAATCTATGTCAAATCATGTGGAAATACTACTCCAAAACTTAACAGGCATGAAAAAAAGATCGCTGCAAGAAACGCGAAAACCCATGACACAACAAAAATTGGTTTGACATCGTCCGATCATAGGCATTTCAAACTGTCTATTCAGTTTTATCAATGACTTTGAACAGTAAATTTACATAAATATCTCTATAAAACAGTAAGTGAAACCTAATTAGTGTCTGAAATTCACAGTGAAATGGAAAATTCTACTGGCCGTCAGGCTGTAAGTTGTCCCTCTGAAACTGGTCCTGTGAGTATAAGGAAATTATAGCAAGCGTCTTCTTTTTTTAAAATTACCCATATTGTTTTCAAGAGTAGCTGACGGCAGAGTAAAGACTCATCAAAACATATTTTCAATACAACAGACCCTTACTGTCCTCAATAGATGCTCTATAATTGTCAATATTAAGTGCACTCCTAGAATTTCTCTTGCACTCCCAAACTTGTATTCCAAGGAGCGCATGCACTCCCAAAAAGAGATGTGCGTGGGAACACTGATTAACTGAACTACATTTAAACTGTCATCTGCAAAAGCTTTCAATTTGGACAAGTCTAAAATTTTGTTGTTTGGTAATGGGTTAAACATATTTATTTTACACTGATTGAGAAACAAGTTGGTGCAACTTTACACCAAGGGTGGACTTGATTTAGCTAATCTGAGCACTCTTTTTACTCCAAGCATGCAGATTCATGATCAAGTGTAACGGAGTAGCTGCACCAGCGCACTTCGGAGTACTCCATCATCATCCACAGTTTTCTGATGTGAAGATGCAAAGGATGGTTTTTTTGATATGGAAGTCTTCAAAGACATCCGTGTGTATACTGCTAACTGTAATTTTACAAGTCATTAATTGAAAAACAGCTGTTATGACAATATTGTGATCATATTCAGCCATCATTAATTTCTACTCTCACTTGATTTATCTCGGGAGTATGCCATTTGCTTGGTTTCACTTGATTTAGCATGCTGCTCCGGTGCAGTCGGAGTACTCTAAAAAAAATCATATCAAGTCCACCCCAATTCTTGCCCCGAAGTTGCTCCTGCTCTTTTATTTGTTTGAAGGGAACCAAATGACCCTTCCTAAGCGAGATTTCTCGACAAAACTTTGAAGATGACAAGTTTCTGGTTGATATGAACTCTTGCAGACGACATTATAGACATGTGCAAAATGAAAGCATTTAGAGATGACAAATCATGCCGCTTCACTCTTTACCAAACAAAAAAGTTTTAGACTGGTCCAAACTCAAAGCAATTGCAGATGACAAGAGATTCAAAAATTGAAATTTGTTTTTGGAATGGTAGAAAACATTGTGGGAAAAGGAGAAAATGCTGGTAACCAGCATTTTCTCCTTTTCCCACAATGTTTTCAAAAGGCTTCTTTCTCAGGGTCGAGTATGTGTGGTAAAGAGTAAATTGATGGGAGTCCTCTTTGAAAGGGTAAGAAAACATAGTGGAAAAAAAAATATGCTGGTAACCAGCATTTTCTCCTTTTGCCACTCTTGTGCACACACTAATATTTTTTTGTCTTTCCCGCAGCATCTTGTTAACATATCCAGTGGTTTTGTCTTTCCTGCATCTTGTTGTTTCATGCATGTTGACATGTTTTAAGCCTCATACCTTTTTGCTGTGCAACTAGAAACTCTGCTTGTTTCTTTGTTTGGAGTTTAACTCTACCAAACGACAAAATTTCAGATGTGTCCAAATTCAAGGAATTTGCAGACGACAATTTAAATGTGGCTCAAATAAATGGATTTTTGTATGATAGGCTAGAAAACATTGTGGGAAAAGGAGAAAATGCTAGTTACAGCATTTTCTCCTTTTCCCACAATGTTTTCAAAAGGCTTCTGTTCCAAGATCATTAAAAGTCGGGATTGTGTGGTAAAGAGTTATGCCATTTTCAAAAATAGTTCAGTTATTATGCCATCCATGGCACCTATCCATGCTATCCTGAAGTCTTTTACCAGTACAGTCATGTACTTAGGACATTACAGTATTCTTCCAAAGCAGAATTAGTCTTAATACAAGTAAGTAAAAGGTAAAGATAGCCTAAAAAATGGGCCCACATAACTGGAGAGAAGGGGGTGTAGCGTGCGTAAGGGTATGAAATCTGGCAATGAACAGTCATTCAAGTTCATGTGAACTTTTTTCCATAATGTTGTTGACATAAATGGGATATAAAAACTTGATTCAATTAGCACCTTTCTCTACCAAAGGGTTTCATTGTGATTGATACTAAAAATATCTTGACATATCACAACACAAGCCCAGGATTTACATGAATTTTAAGTAATAAAGCTTATAAACACATGGACATCTATGGAAGTCCATGTCAAAACAGATTAAATAACAAACAGGGCTGGTTCATTTCTAAAATCTGGAGAAATCATGGAGACTGAATCATATGATTGTTTTTTTTATGTATGTATATACATAAATGTAGACTGACAATACTACTCTAACCATCCTTTTTCCCATCTCAATAAAAGTGACTTTTTCAAACAATGTTCCAGCAAAACTGTCCAAAAAGTTTTAAAATGTGAATGCTGTAGTATTTAAACACAAGCTTGGTTTAATCCATTACTAAACAAGCCTGAGTTTTAAAGACTGTGGAAAATTAAACTTTTGAAAGCATTGTGGGAAAGTAAGAAAATGCTGGTAAACATCATTTTCTCCTTTTTCCAGTATGTTTCTAACCCCTCAGAAACAAATCCAATCATTTGAGCCACATTTGTCTTCTGCGGCTGCTTTGAACTTGGACCAGTCTAAAATGTTGTTGCACAGTGAAGTATTAAACCTGTACTAGACAACGAAAGTATGAACTCGGTCATCTATATTTGCAGACAACAAATGAATGTGGCTCAGTTGATTGAATGATGGAATGTGTCTCTAAGGAGTATAAAATATTGAGGGAAAAGGAAAAGCATTTTCTAATTTTCCAACAATGTTTTAAAAAGCTTTCATCACAGGGTTGTTACAACTTGTGCCTGTTTCATACATGTAATGCTTTGAAGCATTACTCTACAAATGCATTGTACCAGTATGTCTTTTAACCCTTTACCAAACGACAAAATTTAAGACTCATCCAAACTGAAAGCATTTGGAGACGACAAAATAAATGTGACTAAAAATTTGAAATCGATAAAGGTAGAAAACATTGCGGGAAAAGGAGAAAATGCTGGTTACCAGCATTTTCTCCTTTTCCCACAATGTTTTCAAAAGGCCTCTTTCTCAGGGTCCTTAAAAGTCTGGACTGTGTGGTAAAGGGTTAATCTGGACCTGCACATTTCATGGAAAACCATACTGGTCCAAAACAATCGCCAGCCCTGACCCTTACCCTAACCTAGACGAATTGTGGCTCAAATCTTCTTCCCAGAGCTTTTCATGAGACAAATCTACAAATTTTGCAATCGGTATTTTAAAATATACATGGATTTCACCAAAACACCCTTTCAACAAAATGTCATGCACCGTTTTAATCCTTAGAGAGCCAGATAAACTGCAGACATTTTCTGTCTAGAAGAAAGACCCATATAACTGTAATTTCAAGGTTTCTCTAATCAAGAATGCCTTAGCAAAGAGAGCAGTATACATCTGTAGATCAAAGATCAGGCTTCATGTTTTGTGCAGTCTGATCTTAGTCTACACTTACTGCAAGGGCAACTCAAGTTGTGAACGGCACTTTATGGATTAATTTATCTGCAGCTAACAGCTTTAGAAAACACTGTTGGAATACTAGCAAATAGTTAGCAAGCAACAATAACTCCTTTTGCCGCAGTTTTCAGTATTACTAAAGATATAGTTTTCCAATGCTTCAATTGCATGCATTTCCGACTGTATTTCCAGTCCCTAGCCAGCATTTTCTCCTTTTCCCACAGTGCTTCCTTCCCCCTCATAGCCAGAAATCAACCTTTGAGCTACAAATGATTTGTCGTCTGAAAATGTGTTTGAGTGAGTCAATATTTAGACTTTTTGCAGGGGTTAACCTTTTACCACACAATACTGAGTTTTCAGGTCCCAAAGGAAAAGCCCTTTTTAAAACATTTTAGGAAAAGAAGAAAATACTAGTAACCAACATTTTCTCTTTTTCCACAATGTTTTCTACCCTTTCACAGGTGAATTTCTATTTTTGAGTCACAATTATTTTGTCATCTGCAAAAGCTGTCAATTCTGAAAAGTCCAAAAACTTGCAGTGTGGTAAAGAGTTAAGGAAATACCATTGAAATATTTTTTCTTACTTTTTTTCTTCCTTCTTTAGTGATGATTTGCCAGCTATATCAGCTTAGCCGTTAATAATTTTTGAAGTTAAGTGACATTACAAATATCTGAATGGGTCATTTTCAACAAATTTAATTTTTGATACATCCAACCCTGTAACTTTTAACCTCTAGAGATTTTGTTCTGTTCTTGAGACAATAATAAGCAGTGCAAGAGGTATGAATTCTGTTGCATTGACTTTAGTATCCTATTTTCTTACTGTCTGAAGTAGTATTTTGACAAAGTTTGGGCATGGATTCGGATAAACATAATTTCTTGAATTTCTATAGTGTTCAATGCAGTTTTCAACATGATTTCAGTCATATTGTGTTGGCCAGCACACCTGTCAATGTGTTCCTTGATTTATTTTACATAACATTTTTCCCTTACCACAGGCTGCTCTCCCACATAACCAGTGTTTTAAACAATCATAGAGTTAAGAGATGAACAAATCATGTGGCAAAGACTCATCAATCCATGGAAAGAAATTCCATGAGCTAGTGATTTGTACCAGTGACCCCCTGGTCTTGAGTTCTGTATACTACCATCTGTGCCACAAGGCTTGATCAGCAGTTAAGCATGAACTCAATTTTTATGACTGCTGGCCCTAGTAAAGTTTATTGATGACTGTATGGTGTTTAACACCTTTTTCAACATTATTTCAGTTATATCGCCACAGCCATTGCACCTATCCATGCTTTCCTGGAGTTTTCATTTAAGTAATCCGCACTATATTCTTTCCAAGCCACTGATAGCTTTCCAACATAACCATTGTTAAACAAGAGGGCCATGATGGCCCTGTATCGCTCCACTGGCTTATAACTATAAACCATGAAGAGAAGTCTTCACTATATAAGCCCTTATAAAACTTTGACCCCAGGGCTACAGTCGGACTAAATGGGGAATATGTGTATTAGAAGAATAACGTGCCAAATTTGGGAGTTCTTGGCCTTATGGCTAGTAACAAGACGGTTTCTGAACTTTTCACTCCATAAACCCATGTAAAACTTGTGACCCCTGGTGCAGGGCCAAACTTGATCCTAGGGCTGTAACTTGGGCCCTCTTTGTAGTTGTCCACTAGATAATGCTATAATTATGCAAAATTTGGTAGCCTAAGCCTTATGGCTATGTACAGCAAGATTTAAAAGTTTTCCCTATGTAAGCCTATGTAAATCTTGTGAAACACACCCCCTCCCCCAGCATGAGGCCAAATTGACCCCAGGACTATAATTTGGGCACTTTTGGTAGACCCCAACTAGATCAAGCTAAATGCAAAATTTGGTAGCTCTAGGCCTTATGGTTAGGTACAGAAAGATTTTTAAAGTTTTCTCTATATAAGCCTATGTAAAACTTGTGACCCCTGGGGCAGAGCCAATTTTGACCCCAGGGCTATAATTTCAAGAAACATGATAGAGGTCTACTACATAAAGCTACATGCCAAATTTGGTAGCCCTATGCCTTATGGTTTCAGACAAGAAGATTTTTAAAGTTTTCTCTATATAAGCCTATGTAAAACTTGTGACCCCTGGGGCAAAGCCAATTTTGACCCCAGGGCTATAATTTCAAGAAACATGATAGAGGTCTACTACATAAAGCTACATGCCAAATTTGGTAACCCTACGCCTTATGGTTTCAGACAAGAAGATTTTTAAAGTTTTCTCTATATAAGCCTATGTAAAACTTGTGACCCCTGGGGCAGAGCCAATTTTGACCCCAGGGCCATAATTTCATGCAACATGATAGAGGTCTACTACATAAAGCTACATGCCAAATTTGGTAGCCCTATGCCTTATGGTTTTAGACAAGAAGATTTTTAAAGATTTCCAATATTTTTCAGTTTTGTTGCCATGGCAACCAGAGTTTTTGAAGGAATCAAATTCTTTCAAGAAATTCTGAAGAGGACGATGGCAGGATCATTTCTGTGAAGTTTCATGAAAATTGGATGGGTAGTTTCAGAGAAGAAGATGTTTGAAATAAAAGTTAACGCACGGACGGACGGACGGACGCACGGACGCACGACGGACACCGGGCCATGACATAAGCCCGCTGGCCTTCGGCCAGTGGAGCTAACAATGGTCAGGGGACAGAGAGGAATAAATCCTGTTATCAATCCTCAGAAAGAAATCGGTCGAGCCAGGGACTGAACCAGCGACCCCTGTTCTAAAGTCTTGTACACTACAGACTGAGCTACTGGGGCTTGGCTGGTAAAGGTATAAGGCAAAACAGTATTCCATACGATATACACAACTGTAATAGCAGAACCTCTTCAACCTTGTTTTTACTCCTTGCCACACAAAGAAACTTTTACACTTGTCAAGATTAAAAAGTTCTGTTGACGACAAATTATTTCATGAAGGATTAACACAATATTATCCATGTAAAGTAGTTGGTCCTAATTCTCAAAGATAACCATTGTGAAAAAACATTCATCCTATCCATTGGCATCCACATTTGAAGGTCATTGAATATAAACGCAAAAAAGCCAATTACTTGATTTCATTTGCTTTTTTGCACTAAAAATGTGGTACATGATGCAGGCAAGCTGCTTAATTAATGCAAGAAACTGATTACTTGACTTTATTAGTTTTTTGCATTTATTAAAACTGCAGTACAATACCCAGAGAAGTCCCTAGCTTTATGCAAATATTACCTATTACTTGACTTCATTGGTTTATTTGCATTAAAACTGTGCTATGTTATTATGTGTAACTATCTTAATGCATGAAACTAATTACATGTACTCGGTTTCATTAGCTTCTTTCTATTAACTCTTTACCACACGACAAAATTTTAGACCAGTCCAGATTGAATGCTTTTGCAGATGACAAAATAATTGTGACTCAAAAATTGAAATTTGTTTTGGGAAGAGTAGAAAACATTGTGGGAAAAGGAGGAAATACTGGTTACCAGCATTTTTTCCTTTTCCCATAATGTTTTCAAAAGGCTTCTTCCACAGGGTTGTTAAAAGTCAGGATTGTGTGGTAAAGGGTTAAGACTGCAGTACAAAAGATGGACAAAGTACTTTGCTTTATGCAAATATTGCCAATTACTTGACTTCCATCACTGGCTTTATTTGCATAAAAAAAAATTCTGTAATGGCTAGACAAGTTGTCTGCAAATTGCAACTTATCATAGACTTAATATTTACTAATTTTTGGCTTGACACCAGGTTGTAAAAAACACACTGGCATAGTTACAAAGGTAACACTTTTTATTCTAACTCTCTCCAAGACAATAAAATTTTAGACTTGCCCTAATAGAAAAGCCTTAATTTGCAAGTGACATAAAATGTGGCTCAAATGACTGGATTTATCTTTGAAAGGGTAAGAAATATTATGGGTAAAAGAACATGCGGGTAACCAGCATTATCTCCTTTTCCCATGATGTTTTCAAAAGCCTTATCCCAAAGGACCATTGAAATAGAAAAGCAAAGGGTTAACCCTTTACCAAACGACAAATTTCCAGATGTCCAAATTCACCATTTGCAGACATTGTAATAAATGTAGCCCAAATGATGATTTCCGTCTTTGTTAAGGTAGAAAACATTGTGGGAAAATAAGAAAATGCTGGTTACCAGCATTTTCTCATTTTAACACAATGTTTTCAAACAGCCTCTTCCACAGGGTCGTTTAAAACTCAGGATTGTGTGGTAAAGGGTTAAGCCTCACTGAGACTCATATTCTCCTACAGAAGAGTTTTTCAATCTTGCACCAGACCTATTTCTGAAGTAAATGAGAAATTGCTCCTAAGCAGTAATGTATCTGAGTCTAATATTTCATCTTCATTCCTTATCAAGACCAAACTGTGCTTCCAGGGAAGCTTATTAGGTTGATAAAATTACACACAACTTCTCGAAACTTATGTAACACTTAACCACACAATCACAAGTTTTAATGACCTTGAAGAGGACAATGTAAAACATTGTGGAAAACGGACAAAATGCTGGTAACCAGCATTTTTCTCCTTTTCTCACAATGTTTCCACCCAGTCAAAGACAGAAATCACCATTTGACCAACATGTAATTTGTCGTCTGCAAATGCCCTCAATTGGTCCAGTTCAAAACTTTTTGTTTGGCAAAGGGTTAATGTAGATTATATGTTGCAAGAATGTTTTCAAAATCATCTGCTTTATTCCTTTAAAAAAAGAATCCAATTTTTAATGACCCAGAGAAAGAAGCCTTTTGAAAACATGGTGGAAAAAAAAATGCTGGTAACCAGCATTTTTTCTACTTTCCACAATGTTTTCCAGCCTTCCCAAAACAAATTTCAATTTTTGAGCTACAGTAATGTTGTTTTCTACAAATGCTTTCAATTTGGACCAGTCAAAAATTTTGTTATTTGTTAAAGGGTTAAATTTATTTCATGATGCATAGACAGCAGTAACATTAACAAAGACCTGAACCCTATACCACAAAATCCCAAGTTTTAATGACCCTGAAGGAGAAGCCCATTGTAAACACTGTGGGAAAAGGAAAAATGCTGGAAACCAGCATTTTTCCCTTTTCCCACAATGTTTTTTTAACCTATCAAAGACAAATTCCATGGTTTCAGCCAAATTAAAATTGTCATCTGGAAATGCTTTAATTTGGACAAGTCTATTTCTATTATTGTTGTGTAAAGTGTTAAGCCCTGAGGCCATGCTTTTATAACTTGAGTCCATGGTCAAGTGAGTTGCAGCTCACTTTTTACCCTTTATAACGCAGTCCCAAGATTTACAACCCTGAGAAAGAAAGTCTTTAAAAACACTGCCGGAAAAAGACAAATGCTGCTAACCAGCATATTCTACTTTTCCCACAATGTACTCCACCTTTGCATGGACAACTTACATTAGTTGTACTTTATTTGATTTGCCATCTGCAAATGCTTTGAATTGAGTCAAGTTCAAATTTTTGTCATTTGCTAAAGGGTTGAATTTTCTCAGTGCTTTTGACTTTGAGAAAATTTTATGAAATAGTCATTGATCTAAAGATAAAAAGGAAGGAATAGCTCTAAAACTTAAGAATACACTCCATTTGTTTCATCTTACTGTACTTGTAAAACTTTTAAATTTCCTATTCAACCTAATAGGGCACATAAAAATTCATACCTTTCCCACACAATCCCATCTTTCCACTACCTTTAGATTAAAAAAAAAAAAGGATTTAAAAAACATCATTGGAAAAAGAGAAAATGCTGGTAACCATCATATTCTCTTCTTCCAACAGTGTTTTCTACTATTTTAATGACAAGTTTAATCATCTCAGCCACATTCAGTTCGTCATCTTCCAAAGCTTTCTTTTTGGACAAGTCTTAAGCGTCTGTGTGTGGGAGCGGGTTAGGCACAGAGCCTGTTTTCAACATGATTTTTTGCAAGTATGCCTTTTTAAGAGAACATTAGGCAAACACAATAACCAAAAACATGGATGCTTGGCTCAGCAGTAATGCTTTTCTGACCCCCCATCTCACAATGTTGATCAAAAGCCAGACTGCAATGGTTCAATGGAGTCTGATCTTATATCTACATTGTTCATCAAGGCCAAAATGTGCCTGCAGCCTTATAAAGTTGACATTTGTTACACACAAGACCTATGATGCTGGAGTAGACTAAGTCCCAGATCCAAGTGAATTCATTTACATTTTGATCTTGGATCAAGCAAGGCACTGTTATGCCTGGCAAGTTCAAAGTGACCATTTGTACACACATAACTAAGCAAACTTCAACTGGGATATACAAAAATATAGGGCAATACCGGTATATGCATGTATGTCCAAAATCAGACTGCATCTTAGCTCTTTACAACAACAAAATTCTAGACTCGTCCGTATTGAAAGCATTTGTAAAGGAGAAATAAAACAGGTCTCAGATGATGAGACTTGTCTTTGACAAAGGGAAAAACATTGTGGGAAAAGGAGAAAATGTCGGTTACCAGCTTTTTCTTCTTTTCCCACAATGTTTTCAAAAGCCTCTTTCCTCACTGAAACTCCAGATTGTGTTGTAAAGGATTAAATTAAGGCTGATCTTGAATCTACAATGATTATCAATGTTGTGCCTCGCAGCTTGAGGTTTACTAATGAAATCAATACAAGCGTCAGGCTCATTGTGTAGATCTTGTTATACATCCCGAAAGATCAGACTGCCTATCCAGTGCAGTCCAATCTTGGATCTCTATATTCCATCATGGCCAAATTAATACTAAGCTGCGATTTAACACTGATAAACCCAAGGGCTAGTGGGGTCAATACATATATATTATTGCTCTGGCAAAAGGGGGTTTAATACATCTCCATGGTGCATTATGCCAAGCAGGTCATCACATAATTATGGCTCAATAAAATTCATTTTGACTAACAACCTATTGAATCATTACGTAAACTGGTTCTTGGGCATGCATAAAAATTCAAAGTGACCAATTGCAAAATGTTTCGACTCCGGTCAGCCTGCACAGACTGCGCAAGCTGACCTGTGTCGATACTTTATCAGTTATGCAGATGCATTGAACCCCCTTTTCATAGAACTTAACTAACAGAGCTACTAGGGACACTGTTAGCTAATTTGGCACAAGTATATGCGTTTAGAATTTAAGGGCGGTTTTTTTAGTGGACACATCAAGTATACGGTTAGATTCAACATGGCGGACCTGTGTTTTTTTAACTAACGTTTTGAAGTTGAAGAAAACAATAGCACTTATCACTTCCTTCGAAGAATTAAAACCTAAGCATATATGAATTTATTTCCCTGTAAAGTTGTGAATTACACTACATTTCAATTTGGTGATCATCGAGACGACAAAACCATGGTATGAATCTTACACACCGCAAAGTAGTTTTCAAGTTAGATCATCTAATAAATGCACAAAAATAAATCTTTAAGAAATTACCAACAAACATAATCTATACTCACAGAGAGATGAAGTTAGATATATAATAAAGTTAGCTTTGTCAGTAATCAACTCTAGCACTTAGCAGGTGAGTAATGTATGTAATCTACTCTAGCACTAAGCAAGAAAGTGAGGCAAGAACCAGCCCAATTTAGTGTTCGCCGGGTATTTATACCTGTAGATGGTCTGACGTCAAGGTCTTCGCTGGCTCAGGGACCTCCCTAAACGTCACGTGATAGATCTGAACAGCATTTTACCGCCATTAGACGAACTCGTATACTCCCTCAATATCAGATCATAAATCATTTCTGAAAGGTAGACTAGATCAATTGGCAGCGGCACCATCATTTAAACCCCTGAAAAAGACCAACTAACCCTTAGAGACAGAATAAACCCGACATGTTAGGTTTAGAAATAAGATTTAAAAAACTGGTAGACTAGATCTAAATCTAGATCTAATAAAGACAAAGAGGGGAACAAATAGAATAATCATAATAATTCCGAAAAATTTTAGATTCTATAGTGGGGTCTGAAATAGCATTATGATTTGTTTGCAATAGTAACGCAAGCACTTCAGTTATGTTAGACTAGATACAGAGCAATACAGTGATAATGAAACGACCCTGGGCTCCAATAAATCGGCCTTATCTTTTTTTCATTGTCTTTTTCAAGTAAAATTAAAAGCAGACTCGGGGCATTGACTAATAGGGCCTGAGCCCAAAGCAGCATATTTGATCACATTTGCTTTGGTTTGATCTACACTAAGCAAGTAATAATGTTTTCTTGAATACAGTCGGCGGCCAGTAACAACCTGGGGGATCCAATAAACTGACCTTGTTGCTATTTTTCTGGAATATTCTGGCAAAAGGAATTGAAATAAAAACCTAGCAACATTTTGGTCTGTTTTTCTAATTCAGTGAGTGTTTATAGTGCAGGCATTAAAGCAATGGGGGAAAAAACTTTTTAAAAAATCTAAATATCTGGGATCATACCAATATATTTCAAAGTAAATTAAGCATTTGCTATCAATTGTAATGAAAATAGCACATACTGCATTCAATATCACATGTATCTCATTGGTCCTTAGAAACATGTAACCTATATGTAGTACTGGTAAAAACTTGTTAGCTGATTTATGTCCTTTTCTAACCATGTTTTCAAAAGCCTTATTTTGATGGTTGGAATAATATTGTTAAAGATTTTCTCATTATAACCCGAGATAAGTTTACGAAAGATAAAACGGGTGTAGGACAATTGCCCACTGGGACATTTTCTCACCTAGAAATTTGCTGCCAGGACATTTGCCCACCTGGACATTTGCCACCTAGGACAAAAGCCCACTAGGACAAAAGCCCTCCTATACTATGTTGATAGTTAACTCATTGATTGACTGTCTCAACCTTCTACCAGATGAAGCCTTGCTTTTACGGCGCAGGGAAGAAGTTTTTATGTGAATGCAGTTGAAGACTAATGAAAACATTATGGGAATGGAACAAATTGCTCATCACAAGCAATTTCCCCATCTCTTACAATGTTTTCTATCCTATCATTAAATTTTCTACCATTTTTACTGCATTTCAAATTGTCCTCTCTAAATTTCTTTAAATTTTGGCCATTGCAAATATATCTGTTATCAAAGTGCTTTAATCATTTTTTCAGAATTTTAACAATTACTGTATGTACATTGTTTAGACTAGATTCTTTTATTATTAACCCTTTCCCAAACAAGCCCTGGTCTTCATGTGTCTGCAGTACAAGTCTTTTGAAAACACTGTGGGAAAAGGAGAAATTGCTCATAATGAGCAATTTCTCCTTTTCCCACAGTGTTTTCTACCCTTTTTGAGACCTTTCTGCCATTTTCATCAAATTTAAAATTGTCGCCTGCAAACTCTTTCAATTTGGACCGGTCCAAAATTTGTCGTTTGGGAAAGGGTTAAGACTAAATCAATTTAACTTGTAATTAAATTGCTTTAATAACTATTTCAGAACTTTAACAATTACATCTTTTTGGGCAAACTTCTCTTATTATACATTAAGATTAAAGGAACAAGTCCCCTGCCCTAAAAAACACACAACATTTGCATTGTATTGAAAAGGCTGCACATATGAATTCTTTTAATCTTAACAAGGATCGTATAGTGTAAAAATATTATCACTGTTTATAACAAAAAAAAAACAAAAAAACAAAAAAACTAGAGGTAAAGCCTATATCTATTTTAAAAAATAATCTAAATCTGAATTAAGAACGAGCCCCTTCAGTATTGGGATAGTTAGTCCATGGAATTCCATACGAAATCATGTTAACTTTCATCTTTTATAAATTCCTTAAAAAGGAGTCTAAATAATGATTGGAAACACCATCCCCACAGCACTAGACACATGCAGGTCTAGTTACACAAACCAATGACAAGAAGAAACAATTTGATCCCTGAAAGCCCGCAGCTTTGCAGAGATTCTGTCAACCTAAGTCAAACGTTTACAAATCAAGTTTGTAGAGGTCACTAGGCATACGTTTCTGAAGAAATAAACAGCAAGCCCCCACCCCTGCCTTGTCAAGTTAAATTTGAAAAGCAAGGAGTGGTTGTCCACCTATTTTCAATGTACGTTTCGGTGTGCCGCCGAGTACAACAGCTGGACAGCTCGTTCTGAAAGCAAATGTTTACTCGAGTAAAATTTCCGGCATTAGATTCATATATACTCTATATTTTTTAACTATTGCGCCAAACCGCAACTGGATCTATTGATTTTTTGACTTTATTGGAAAAGAATGACATTTGGACTAGTTTCTATATGCTTTTATCTTTGACTTTGATCTATCAAAATATCTCGAGTCATTAACAATATATGAATGTAGTACCAGATGACTTCAGCCATGATAATGTAAACATGGCCACTGGTGGTGGTGGAACGATAACTAATCTTGGAACAAACTCGAATAGCAATGCTTTAGCTACATCATTTTTGCCATATAAAGTAGATAATAACGTACGCAATTGTATTCATTATTTTGCATCGACATTGTCAAGCATCTCGATTTGCTATGCGAACCGTTCGATGAATGACAGACGCAAACGGTACAGCAATTCAGATCGATGACAGGATTACTACTAGTAATCCTGTCATCGATCTTCGCATCAACCATCGAACGGTTACGGGAGATACAACGGGCATCAGTTTATGGCGGGAGTGGGTCAAAACGGCCCATTTCAAAAATGTCCCGGCCCCAAACGGCCCGCTATTATGGGAACCGTAATTTATAGCCTACCCCCCCCCCCCCACGAAACAGAGGCTTGCCCCGATGTTTTTTTTTTGTTATTGTGTCTCCGCAAGGAAAAGCAATAAAAAAAATAACATTGGAGCTCTCCTTCTGATCGTTGGTATGTAAGGCCAACTTTAATAATTGAGTTACTGTTATTTCAATCAATTTCATGAAGATTAATTTTTTTTTTTTTAAATGAATTTTATATCTAGACCCAGGACATCCATTTTCACTACCCCCTAGTACAGATAAGTGTCCCTAAGGGGATTTTATTTTTTTGTCGGTCGTCTCCAGGTACTGAGATGATCGTGAAAAAAATTATTTGAAATCTGTGCACAAATTTTTGTGCACTTTAAAACTCTCGTTTTCACTAATAGAGGACAAAACTAGAATTATAACATACCTATTCAATAATCCTTCATTTCAAACACAAATATTTCCTATTTAAATGCTACACATAAGAAAAAACAGTTTAATTCATCTTTCACTCAAGATGTTTATGTCCACCTAGATGGACACAAATGGCCACCAAATACAATGAATTTCCAAAGTTTTATTTTCAGATTACATTTTATGAACAAGCGCTTTAAAAAAGGTAATCAACAAATGTTTAATAATTTGTCTTTGGTCATGTTTGCTGTAAAAATTAATTGCATTTCACTGCAATACTGATTAAAGCAAAGAAACAGAACGTTGGTACTGTGCTGTAGCTTTGCTACTTGAAATTCCCAATTGACTTGTAACAGTGTAGTGTAAAGTAAATGTCCAAATATGAAAACAAGCACCATAAACATCTCAGTATTGACACTACCCTACCCTTGATTCAGAGGCTTGCTCTGATGTTATTTTTTTACTGTGTCTCTGCTAGCCCCTGCAGCAACCCTTCTTTTCATGCTTCTGGCAGAAATCTGATCATACGGGTCTCTCTTCAAATGACGTAAAGCATCAATAATTTTCAATAATTTTGTTGTCTGCCAATATTAAGATCCTTGATCAATAGCGTAATGATTAATTTTCATAAAAATACCAAAACATTAGCAAAGTATAAATGTTACCTGCTTGCAATTCCAGTTCTTAAATGAGACTTGGCTTGACATTTACTGCACATGTTCCAGCAGTGAATTTAGTGACAAAAAAGTGCTTTTTTGCACAATATATTGGCTTTCTGTTTTATCGTGGAATGGAAACTAAAATGTAATGGATGGATTTCATTTACGAGGAGTCACATTTAGCACTTAAATTGCCGATCATATGAGGCTATTTTTCTCAAATGAAATTGATTACGCACATACAGTTAACTGAATTCATAATGAGTGTTTATTTACAAATTGACCAGATGTCTTTTTGTCAGAGTAAAGGTGAAATACAATATGATCAATGAAAACCTTGTACTAAACTTGGCATCACTGTGAAGTTAAATCATTTATCTATTGACCCACATCGATTTTATAAGCTGACAAGCAGATTAAAGACACATACATGTGGCTGAAAGATGACTGATAAGATTTTGGAATTCTAGAAGCATTGAAAGAATGAGTGAAGCCTGATGGGGAGTAGACAAACAATTGCAAAATGAGATCTAAGCAACCCTTGAAGATAGATTCTCCCTTACTTGTATGGTTTGTTATCTGTATTCTTGTCTGATATTGACTATCATGCGTGATTATTTGTTCCTCATTTTATTCTTTTCTCATGATAAATTGACATTCTTCAAAAATATATATATACATGTATTTGGGTTTGTTTTCAAAAAGTCTGATCACCTTCTGTAGTGCACAGATTACAAACTTGGAAAACAGCAGAGATATTCTGGAAAGGAGTACAGGAATGTCTCTATGAATTCATTAAAGCAGACCATCTCTCTTGATTCACATATCTGTATGATCAAAGTTCATATTATTAGTAAGATATATAAAAACTAATTTTATTATCAGGATGACAGTAAAGAACTTATTATTTTTAATTATTTTTAAACTATTTTAAAAGAGTTGGCAGTTTTGGTACTTGGCCGTTTTAGAATTGGGCTGATTTGACCCCCATTCTTTTAGACTCTGATCATTTAGAAACAAAGTCATATGTATCAATTACTTTTTGGTCATTTCGACTCCAGCTGAAATTCTTTTTTTTTCTTTTCCAAAAATTGGACAGTTCAAACTTCGCTGATTTTTCTTGGAAATCTTAATGCATATGTTATACTTGACACACACAAAGTGTGTCTTCCTTAATTGAATAATTGCAACATTTATGTAGTGTGTGAATCACAGTGTGATCTATACAGCCTATTCATTTCAAGTTTTTATTTTATCAGCTTTTAGCTCTACTAGCCATAGGCCAGGGAGCTCATTTCATGACCCTGTTTCTTTCATGTGTTGGTCTGTGTTAACTTTAATTTCTGAATCTTCTTCTCTGAAGCTATCTTTTCAATCTTGACTTTGGATCTAGAAAGCTCAGGTGAGCAATTCAGAGCCATGTTGACCATCTTGTCTGTAGCATTTTTAATAACATAAGGAGTGTTTAAAGGATGCTTAACCCTTTCCCAAACAAGCCCTGGTTTTCACGTGTCTGCAGTACAAGTCTTTGGAAAACACTGTGGGAAAAGGAGAAATTGCTCGTAACGACCAATTTCTCCTTTTCCCACAGTGTTTTCTACCTTTTTTGAGAACTTTCTGCCATTCTCATAAAATTTAAAATTGTCATCTGCAAACTCATTCAACTTGGACCAGTCCAAAATTTGTCGTTTGGGAAAGGGTTAAACTTGAAATTCATGCGATCATTTTTAGCTCGGCTGTTTTCGAAGAAAATGTTGAGGTACTGTCATAGCCCTGGCATCGTCATGGGAAAACTTCGACATTTGATAATATCTCTGTTATTACTGAAGATACTTGCTTCAAACTTGGACTTGCTGTTAACTGTCAAAAGGGGAACCTATACAACAAGGGCAGGGAACCATCAAAGTATTTTTGACAGTTATGCAGCTTTTTCGACTTCAGTTGTTATGTACCCCCCCTTTTTTTTTAGAATGAGACTATCTTAGAATGCCGTGTGTGTGATGAAGTATTCAGGTTACAGGGAGAGAAGGTCCCCCGCCTCATGATATGTGGACACACTGTTTGTCACCAATGTTTAACTCGGCTGACAGTCCATGGAAATGTGATATTATGCCCTTTTGACAGACAACCTACAGATATTGGTAAGTCACTACATGTATGCTGACTTTGTGATGGATACTGGATAATATTGATGATAGAACACTTGCTGTGACAGACAGTGGTTGTGGATTTAAGACATGGCTTAACATCCTAAAGGCCTGCATGAATTAGTGATTCCAAATTTCCTTACCAAAGATAACCAACAGAATAATTAACCCTTTACCACACAATCCCGAGTTTTAATGACCCTAAGAAAAAGGACTTTTGGAAACAATGTGGGAAAAGGAGAAAATGCTAATAACCAGCATTTTCTCCTTTTCCCAAAATGTTTTCTGCCCTGTTACAGACAAATCTCACCAAATGAACCTTATTTAATTTGCCATCTGCAAATGCTTTCAATTTGAACAAGTGCAAAATTTTGTTGTGCGGTAAAGACTTAAGCTACATGTATTTTTGGGTGTTACTGAACAGTCTATTTTCAACTCTCCAGTATTCATAGAAAGTACCAAAAGGAAGAGCCATTTGAAGGAATGAAAGGTGTCTTATTTGGCTAATCTGGAAACATTGTTTGAAAAGGGATAATTTCTTGTTTCATTGTTCATATCTGATGGATGTAAAAAATTGTATTGATGCTGTTGAAGGTAAATGGATACCAAAAAATACAGGATGTTATGTTCTTTTGTCGTGAGTGCCAAAGTTTGTGGATTAGCGTGGTGGCAGGGTCATACAAGTGGCCTGTAAACAATATTTGGTATTTAATGGTCTCATTTAGACATAATTCATTGTTGTGAAATGCAAGAACTTCTGTAATACTTGGGTATAATTCTTATAATGAGAGTAACTGGTGGAGTATTAAGCACAACTTTTTCATAAAGTGCAGCATTGAATATGAATGTAAGATCTAACAGCATATACTGGTTGAGATTACAGTCTAGTGACTGGATACTCGCTGTCGAGGTTGTATGATTGTATTCTCACCAAAACAGTCTTGCAACTGTAACTGCAACACCTTGGCATTTTCTTTGGCGTAAGGATTTCTTTTGTCCCTTCTTTTGATAATATACTTTTAGCCACATACTATTACTGTAGTAGATATTTCTATGCATTGAGAAACAACCTGCCAAAATTCAGAACAAATTGTCAATAATTTACTTAGCAAGAATTCCTGTACCTGATTATTTTTTTTTTGTTTATAATTAGGCGATTCAGGTATTTGGGGACTGAAGAAGAACTTTGCTTTGATAGAGTTACTGGAGAAGTTACAGTTCACACCCAGAGCCAACTGCAAAACTTCCAATCTGTCAGAAGAGGTTTTGGCAAAAGAGAAACAGGTAGACTAATATGTCATTATACAAGTACATGTACAACTGTTTTGCTGAAGCACTACCAAGATTTTAAAGATACTCAGCTAAAAGGGACATACATGTACAAAGAAAGCAATACATGTTGTTCCTTTGAGTAAGTCCTGGTTAACCATTCACCACACAAGTCCATGACACTATCAAAGAAGGCTTTGCTGCGCAACAAAAAATGCAGAATTGTCCATGTTGAATGCATTTGTAGATAACCATTTTAACGTAGCTGAAATGAAGGAATTTGTCTTCGATAAGGTAGAAAACAATGTGGGAAAAGGAGAAAATGCTGGTTACCAAAAGCCTTCTTCTCTTCATCAGGGTCATTAAAACCCTAGATTGTGTTGGGCTAATGCTTTGTCACATGATCCTGAGTTTTAACGACTCTGAGAAAGACAACTTTTGAAAACATTTTTTTTAGGAAAAGGAGAAAATGCTGGTAACCAGCATTTTTCATGCTGGTAATTTGCATTTTCTTTTTTTTTCCACAATGTTATCTACCCTTTCAAAGACAAACTCTAACATTTGTAGCACATCTAATCTCTCATTTGCAAATGCTCTCAATCTGGACAAGGCTAGAAATTTATCTTTTGGTAAAGAGGTAAAGATTACTGAAAGAAAGTTGAAAGTAATAACAAATGAAAAATACTGGAGGGATCACTGGGGTACAAGTATAGAGATTCTTTGATCTTGTGATGTGCATTCAGTAGAACTACTCAACATTTAACCCTTTGCCAAACTACAACAATTTAGACCTATCTATACTGTATGTACTTGCAGACAACAACTTCATTACAGCTCAAATGATTGGCTTTGGTCTCGAAAAGGTATGGAAAACATTGTGGGAAATGGAGATAATGCTGGTTACCAGCATTTTCTCCTTTTCCCACAATGTTATCAGGGGGCATCTTTTTCAGGGTCATTAAAAAAAAGAAAAAAACAGGGTATTTTGGTACAGGATTAACTCCATCCACCCAACATCAGCTCCTGAGTTTTAATGACCTTGAGGAAGAAGGCTTTGGAAAACAATGATGGCTAAGGAGAAAATGCTGGTAAACAGCATTTTCTCCTTTTCCCACAATGTTTTCATACTCTTTTATACTAGTATAAGAATTCCATCAGTTCAGCCATATTAAGCTGTTGTTTGCAAATGCTTCCAGTTTGGGCAAGTCCATAATTTTGTCATGTGGTATAGACTTAAGCCACTTTTTGATTTGAAATTTGTTGCAAATGCGTTCCAGTGCGAGTCTTTAATTGTGTTGTCTGATAAAGAACTTGACCCTTTACAAAACTGTTTAACTACCCCGAGAAAGAAGGCTTTATACAGTGTTGCAGGAAATACTGGTTATCAGTATATTCTCCTATTCCCCCACAATTTTTTCTACTCTTTCAAAGACAAATCCTATCATTTGAGTCCCTTTGTATTTGTCATCAACAAATCCGTGCTCTCAAACTGGACTAGTCTAATTCTTACGAACATAGAGAATTCTCCCTTACATAGTTGTCAGGTATTGATTTTATACGGGAATAAGCTATGCTGTAAGGAAGGAGTGATCTCTCATAACACTAAAATTTTGTCATCTTGTAAAGAGGTAACCCTTTACCCTTCACAATCCCGACTTTTAACAACCCTGAAGAAGAAAGCCTTTTGAAAACATTGTGGGAAAAGGAGAAAATGCTGGTAACCAGCATTTTCTCCTATTCCCACAATGTTTTCTACTCTTTCTAAGACAATTTTGTCCATTTGAGCCACATTAAAATTGTTGTCTGCAACTGCTCTTCAATTTTGGCCACTCTAATATTTTGTTGTTTGGTAAAGGGCTAACTGATAAAAATTATCAGTGAACTGATACACTTTTTGTATATTTCCATAGTATGCCATGCCATGCGATGAGAATGAATCACACACAGCTGTAGTATACTGTCTAACGTGTGAAACCCATCTGTGTATTGAATGCTCAGATTCTACACACAGCACAAGGACGCTTATTAAACATAAGAGGGTGCCCATTTCAGAAAAACCCAAGGAGAATCCAAAATGTATATATCACCCAATGCACCTAGTAGAGTTTACTTGTCTAGAAGATGAGTGTCAAAGTAATCCACTGATGTGTTACATATGTAAGGATTATGGACGTCATGTGAAGCACAAGGTTTGATTTCTTGTATTTTCTTCCCCTTGGGAGAAAACTCAGTGTGTTTTTAATGTCATCCCGTTAGAATTTAGAATTTAAACATAAAGCATTTTCAAGATGAAGAGATCTGTAAACTTGAACCATTCATAATTCATAGTAAAAGTATATAACCACAAAATGCTCAAAGTGAGCTTTTATTATTTTGCTGAGTCAGCTGTCCATTTTAGAGTTATACCTTGTGTGCACACTAGAGCCACATTTTCAGTCATATGCTCATGAACTTGTCAGAATAATTGGCTGAATGATGTCTAGAATGAGTCTGAAAAAATGAGTCACTTGTGCTAGGAGTCAAAAAGTAAGTCATCAGGTCAAATCTAAGAATTGATTATCTGGATATCTCAGACAAATTGGAAAATGTCTCACCTTGGGTCAAAAAGTATGTCACTTGGTCAGACCTCAAATAAAGTTTGTGTGCACTCTAGAGGCCTTGTTGTGAGTCCAAGGCACATGAAACCTGGTCCAAATGCTTGTCTTGGTACTATCACAAGGGCTCAAAAATTAAGTCACTTGGCAAAATGTTATAAAAACTTTACATATTTGCAAGAGGCCACATTTTTTGTACACTACTAATGTAAAGTGGTCAAAATGCATGTCTTGATAATATCTCGGGCTTTCATTGAAAATTGATTGCCTTGATCAAAATGTAGATCACTAGGTCAAAAAGACCATTTGGTTTAGCCATTCAGAAGTTGTGTTACCTTCAAATTTAGAAAATCATGGAGAATAAGACAAGAACATTCTTAAGAGTGGTTGGTGGTGGTCCATACTCATTTGTTGGTGTATATTTACAGCACTCTCTTTTAGAGACAGAAGCAGAAAATGTGCGAGGATCCATAGTGAATGCTGTACAACACATTAAATCCTTTGGCGAGGAAGTCAGTGATTCTATTCGCATGATAGGCTCTATCATACAACAGATGGAAGGCAGTTACCAAGTTCTGCAGAATTCTGACAGCTCTAGCTCAACACAACAGGTAAGTTTCAAAACAAAAGGTACAGATTGTTTTATGATGATATTATTGTTAACACTACACCACACAATCCCGAGTTTTAACGAGGGAAAAGGAGAAAATGCTGTGAAAGGGGAGCTCAATGCATTTGCGAAAAGTATCAAACCAGGTCAGTCTGTGCAGTCCTCACAGGCTGACCTAGTCCAAAACTTTTCACTATCAGTCAATTTTTGTGTATATCAAAGGACCAGTCTACCTCATGATTCAGTCGGTTGTCAGACACAATGGATTTTATGGATCCATCATTATGTGATGACTTGCTTGGTATGCTGTATCATGGAGATGCATTAAGCCCCCTTTTGCCAGAGCATGGTTCATTGTTTATCTGTATTTTAGTTGCTTTGTTAGAAAGGTACTGATGAACAGAATTCATGAAATGTGCCAATATGTTGAAATACTTTTGCCTTAACATTTCCTTTATTGGACTGAAAGAATCTGAGTATTTGTAATGCCTGACTAACACTTTCCACTACTTTCCCAGGGAATGGTAATGGGCAGGTCTTCTAAGAGATGATTAATTGTTACTGCCTGTTCAAATTACCAGTACAGCTCTTTTACAGTATCTTAAGCTGGTTGTATGATAAGTGGCTGTCATAGCCCTCTTGGTTTTCAAACAACTTATGCAGATTTATATTAAGAGACTCATTTTCACTTAGTTGATAACTCTCAGGTGTAGCATTGCTGCAATTTTAACCCACTATCAAACAATCCTGTGTTTGAAGACCCTTTGGAGGAAGGTAACAAGCTTTTTCTCCACTTCCTACAATGTTTTCTGTTCTTTCTAGGACGCATTCCATCACTTAACTCTTTACCACGCAATCCCCACTTTAAACGACCCTGAGGAAGAAGCCTTTTGAAAACATTGTGAGAAAAGGAGAAAATGATGGTTACCAGCATTTTCTCCTTTTCCCACAATGTTTTCTACTCTTCCAAAAACAAATTTCAATTTTTGAGTCACATTTATTTTGTCGTCTGCAAAAGCTTTCAATTTGGACTGGTCTAAAATTTTGTTGTTTGGTAAAGAGTTAAGCAACATTGACTTGTCATCTGCAGATGCTTTCAATTTGGACAAGTGTAAAATTTTATCATCTGGTAAAGAATTATGAGTTGTTTTGCCGAAATATCTCACAAAATATCAGGTAGTGATGTTAATTCTTTACCTCACAATCCTGAGTTTTAACAACCTAGAAAGTGAAGGCTTTTCAAAACATTGTGGGAAAAGGAGAAAATGCTGGTTACCAGCACTTTCTCCATTTTCCACAATGTTTTCTACCCTATCAGATATAGAAATAAGCATTTGAGCCACATTTAATATGTTGTCTGCAAATGCTTTGAATTTGGTCCAATCACAAGTTTTGTAGTGTGGTAAAGAGTTAACTGAAAGTGGTTAGTGTAATCTTGATGTACAAACTCAACAACAGTAGTCTGCCAGTCCAAAGATGATCATAGAAGGATCTCTCATGGTGATTTTTAAAATATGATAGAGATAATTTCATATAGAAAGATTCATTTCTATGACAGGTTCAAGGAACAGTAGAGGAAGCAAGAATGAAAGTGAGAAATTATTTCCATGACCTGAGGGAGACCCTGAATCGACAAGAAATAGTAGCCCTGACCACAGTAGATACCCATATACGTGAAAAGTTATGTATGTTACAACAGCAACAAGAGGATATGACAATGCTTCTGTCACAAATATCTGCAGTATTACACCAGTGTGATAATACTCTGCAGAGTGTAAGCAGTTATTCCGTAGAGTTAAATTTTGAAATATATGAGTGACACTTGAGGGTATATCAAGCAAGTCATCCCATAGTTATGGATCCACAAAATCCATTTTATCTAACAACTGGCTGAAGCAGGGGGTAGAATAGTTTTTGGACATACAGAAAATGTACAAATAGCAAAAAGTTTCAATGCCCATCAGCCTGTGCAGATGGTGCAGGTTGACATGGGTCAATACTTTTGCAGATACAGTAAACCCCGTTTTCACAGAGTATGGTTGAAATGTATTTGAGCCCTGCTCTGGCAAAAGGGGGCGTAATGTATCTCCGTGATGCAACATACAAATTAAGCTATCAGATTATTATGGATCCAGAAGAGCCACTTTTTTTTAACAATCAACTGAATCATGAGGTCTACTGGTCCTTGGACATACAGAAAATTGACTAAAAGCAAAAAGTTTTGGCCCAGGCCAGCCTACACAGGCTGACCTGGATTGATACTTTTCGCAGATGCATTAAGCCCCCTTTTACCAGAGCATGGCTCATTTGTTTAGCGATATTAATTTTTGCCAACTAAAACATGGACAGATATTGTTTTTTGAGTTGTCCATCTCTCCATGCTTTTGTTTGTCCTGTCTGTCCATCCATTTTCATGCCATACAAGACTAGTGACCAGGGAGTTGCTGCTCCAAATCCCCAGCTTGGCCAGTTTCTTTTCAAAGATTGATGATAGTCATTGCGACAGGATTCATGCCTGTCTCACTGCAGATCATTGTTTCGATGATAGTTATGTGGGAAAGCAGTCAGTGGCTTGAGAAGAATGTTCCAGGGAAGGGGCTGCTTGGATATATATGAAATATTGTTGAAATCAGCAAACATACCATTTTCATGCCCCATGATCATTGATTAGGGGCAAATGTCTTTGGTCTTTCTGTTTGTGTTTCTGTAAAACATAGCTTCTATTGAATAATTGGTTATTTCTGATAGGTGAAAGTTGGAAGTTTCCATTTTCAATAACACAATCTTGAATGTCTAATATAAAAATGAATCCAACTTTATCATTTGTATGAATGTGCAAGATGTTGTTTAATCCTTTATCACACAGTATTGAGTTTTAACAACCCCAAAAAAGAAGACTTTTGAAAACATTGTGGAAAGAAAGGAAACCAGCATTCTATCCATTTCCCACAATGTTTTCTACCCTTTCAAACACAAATTTCAAATTTTGAGGCATGTTTACTTTGTTGTCAGCAAATGCTTTCAATTCAGACAAGTCTAAAATTTTGTGGTTTGGTAAAGACTTAAGTTTGATATAAGTCAAAATTCGATTTTTTTGGAAGATCATAGGTACTTAGAAAATTGTGAACATTTTAAAACTTTTTGTTTTAAGACATTCTTCTGTTAGATAAACTCTGTCTCCAGATTTTCCCTTGGAAGGGGTGAGGGGACAAGAATGCTTCTTGCTAGGAGACTCATTATGGACCAGTCTGAAATGTAGTCCTTTGCCAAAGACTTACCCACTAACCACACAATCCTGAGTTTATGATGATGAGGAAGAAAGATTTGAAAATACTTAGGGAAAAGGAGTGCTATTAGCACTATTTCCTCCTTTTTCCACAATGTTTTCTAACCTTTCAAAGACATGTCCAATCATGTGAGCATCATTGAATTTGTTGTCTGCAAATGGTTTCAATTTGGACATGTCTGAGTTTTTGTTGTGTGGTAAAGAGTTAAATGATTTTCCCTGTATAGGACGATACAAAGGTGGTTTTAGCAAAGTCAGAAGTCAGCACTTTGTTGGAAACAGTACAGAAACAGCAGCAACAGTTTGCAGAGCTACCAGAACACATATCTCTGGACCCACACATTCCCATCACTTTTACCAGGGTAAGGTTTGTGTATAATAGTACTAACAAAAAGTATCAAGAAAATGGCATCTAGCCCCTAAACTAGCCTTAGTAAGAAGGTTTGACAAAATTTAATGAAATACACGAGTCTGTTATATATCGAGGTCAGGGGTCGTTTATGTTGAAACAATATCAGTGATTCTTTGAAAAGAAACGGGAGGCAGATGTTTATGGTGGGCCAATCAGCACTCCAGGGGCTCCAGCTGGCAAAAGGGGGCTCTGTGATGCATAATACCATGCCAATCATCACATAATTTTGGATCCACTACACCCATTATCTCTAACAACCCACTGAATCCTGAGGTAGAATGGTCCTTGGACATACAGAAAATTGACCAATAGCAGAAAGTTTCAGCCCAGGTCAGCCTGCGCGCATTGCAGAACAATTCATTAGAACAGTTCAGGCCCTCATGGGCCTCTGGTTTTGTTAATATATTAAGCTAAATATATTTGAGTGATGCTCTTTGAAAAGGGGGTTTAAGGCATTTGCATAAAGTGCCTGTGCAGTCTGCACAGGCTGACATGAGTAGAAACTGTTTGGACATGCATGTCCAAAGACCATATTACCTCATGATCCATTTGATTGTGAGACAAAACGGTTTTTATGGATCCATAATTATGTAACAACTTGTTTAATATAATTCATCATGGAGATGCATTATGCCACTTTTTCGCAGAGCATGGCTCATTTATTTTTTGCAGTATGAGAGCAAGGGTTTAAATTTTGACTGATGTACATCGTTATATATTCAGGATAACAGAGTCCATATTGGTCCAAAAATAGAAATGCGAGTGGTTATACTAGGACTTGATGATGCGGGTAAAACAAGCTTGCTGTTTAAGATGAAGAATAATGAATTTATTACTACTATTCCAACTATAGGTAGGTCCATCTCCACATTGTTTGTGTGTAAAAAGTTGGTAAAAAATCAGTATTTAAAATCTTCTATTATGCAAGATGATAATACAAGAGGTCAACAAGCTCCAGTACAAGGGATCATCAAGCTCCAATACAAGGGGTCTTCAAGCATATAAGGGGTCATCAAGTTCCTTTACAAAGGGGCCTTCAAGCTTCAATACAAGAGGTGGTCAAGCTCCATTACAAGGGGGGCATCAAGCACCAATACAAGGGCTTGTCAAGCTCCAATACAAGGGGACATCAAACACCAATACAAGGGGTTGTCAAGCTCTAATACAAAGGGCTTGTAGAGCTCCAATACAAGGGGCCAACAAGCCCTAGTGGCTTCCTGTGGTAACACACAGGGCGCATCATCCTGGGTCATTAGCTTTTTTGCAAGGACTGATGAAAGCCATTGCAACAGGATTTATTCCTCTTCAGCATGTTGCTTTTACATTGTCTTGCTGTGCGTTGTCTGGACTTTGTGCATGGTTAACTTTTTACCAATTGAAAAAATTTTACACATCAAAACTGAAGGCATTTGAATGCTAGAAATTACATGCGGCTCAGATAATAAGGTTTATCTTTGAAAGGGTAGAAAGCAGATTCCAGATAAAAGGGAGTAATAGTATTCTAAATCCATTATTTCTCTTCCAAACCCTATGTTATGGGTACTCAGTAGAATCATCTCAATGAGACGATTCTAATGAGTACCCATAACACAGGGTTTAGTGGAGAGTGATTAATATTTTCAATTTTGAAATCAAAATCACTCCCTCTATCTGGAGCTCTGAGAAAGCATTGTGGGGAAAAAGAGAAAATGCTGGCTGCTTCTCCTTTTACCTAAATTTTTCAAGACACCTTGTACCTCAAGGTCATTTGAATACAAGATCGTTTGATAAGGGTTAAGCCCAAGTTGTGATTATTTATGATTTTCAGGGTTCAATGTGGAAACAGTGGAGTACAAAAATGTGAAGTTGACTATATGGGATGTGGGAGGTCAGCATAAGATAAGACCATTATGGAAACACTATTATTTTAATACTCAAGGTAATTCGGTTTTTGATTTTAATTCTTCTTAATTTGAGCCATGCTCTATGAAGGGGGGGCTTAATGCAGGTTTGTTATGCATTGTACCAAGCAAGACATTACATAATCAGGGATCTATAAAATCCACTTTGTCTAACAACTGACTGAATCATAAGGTAGACTAGTGCTTGGACATACAGAAAATTGACTAGTAGGGAAAAGTTTCAGCACAGGCCAGCCTTCGCGGAGTGTTCAAGCTGACCTGGTTTGATACTTTTCGCAGGTGCATTAAGCTCCCTTTTCACAGAGCATGGCTCATTTAGTTTTGGACCATCATAAAAATACCATCAAGGTAGAGATACAGACAGGGAGAGTTTTTATCGTTTCAAAGGGCATGATCGCTAGTTCTTCACAAAGTCTACCAGTTTGTTTTGAGTTTTGGTCTCATCCAAGTACTTCCTATGAATACCCACCATGTAGGTTTTACTGGAGAAAAACTGTGTGTAGATTTTGATGACAGTCATTCTAAATTTAGACCAAATGAAAAGCAGATCAATGTACAAAAAGGAAAAATATGAGGAAAACAAAAAAAAAAGTTTTGGTTAATAATTTGCAAAACATTGTGGAAAAAGAAGCAATTGCTTGTACTTAATCCTACATAGCTGGTAAGCCACTTTTTTCATTGAGATTTTGCCTTTAAAGTAGCCACAACTGGATTGATGGCCCAAAGATAATCTAGTAGGCAAAGACTCTTCTTGGTGTTTCTTGCTACCTTAGGGTTTTTTTTTTTCAACTAACTGCAGATAGATTTTGACATGTAATGAAATCAAAAACACACTGTTGGTGTAGACACGAAAGCAGTAAGTGATAAATGGGTGCATT